>JAOTQG010107456.1:0-12468 GCA_025631175.1 Iris virginica
GATGTACCCACTCTTTTTCCTGAAAATTTAAGCAAATGACTGGAGTAGTCCGTTTACAATTTACCTTTTCGTAATATTCTCTGATCTAGGTCTGTCTTGAGCAAAAACAATTAGATCTCCTATTGTATGTACCAGGTGGTCTACCATTGCAGAAAGTTATTTGATTAATTTTTATTTCTGAGTCATAGGTAGATAACGTTACAAGTTTCTATGCATCTGTTTAAGGTGTTTGCATCTGATAAGTTTACTCCTTCACAGTTACTGCACTTGAAAACATTCAATTACCAGGCAAGAATAATCTACGGATTGAAGATGACTTTTTAGATTGCATCATTAGACTTAGGGTCGGAATGGTGTGATTGTTCTCCTCTCCGTGCTGTTGGGCATTCAGGACCAGATTACTGAGAGTGCCTCGGAGCCTAAAGCACCTGAAGTCAGGAACGCCGGTTAGAACTAGTTTAATATTAATAAGCGACTTGGCTCAGATAGGCAACCAGTATACAGAACTATAACAAACTCGCTGCAACCTGATTTCTGCTAGTTCTTTGAAATTGAAATCGAGAAGGGTGGCTTGCATAGTTCATGCTTAATGTGTTGGACTTCCACTGTCACTCTTTCCCATCATGTATATCTGCATATCCGATCTCCTTTTTTCTCCATGCTTGTACAATCAATCAATCACTTCATTTTTACTCATGCAAAATGCAGCATTTTTCTTAGGCTATTGTGATTTGGCATCTATTTATTTGGGAATGTGACATCTTTTGGCAGAATTATCTGGATTTGATTTGTATCTGGCTGATCTCAAAGCATTGGAGACATATATTAGCTATTTTTACTATATGTCTAAGATGTGGACAAAGCCACTTCCCGAGGTCTATGATCCACTAGAAGTTGCTGATTATTTTAGTTGCAGGCCTCATATAGTGGCACTTCGTCTTCTTGAGGTAAATCTCTTGTTACTTCACATGAGTTGTGCATTTGATTCAACTATTTCTACGTTTGTGGTTGCAACCTTCCTTGTTGAGAGTTCATCTTGTACCACATGTTTGACGCCTTTCTTCAATCCTCCATCCTTGTTCATTGATACTATCAGTGAATTTCGGGGATACTTATTCTGTTTGTTCACATATTAGTTATGATCTCTGAACAATAAACCTGCTCAACTTTTGGAACCTGGAGAAGATATGCTTCCCCCAGCTATAGAATCCTGTTACAGTGGTGAACTACTGTAATAATACTGCAAAATGATACTAGAGGTTCTGTTTTTTGTCTGGTGCATATGTTTACTCTGCGACCTACAATCACTATTTAGCTTTCAACCACAAAGAGCACATATGATTCACTCCCCGGTGATGGTAGCTAATAGCTATGCTAGTGGTCCCACTTGTACCAATTTTAGGTGTTTATTAACATTGAAACTTGGATACGGTTTGTTTATCAGAAAACATTTAATGTTTATATTCTTAATAGACCCTCTCTAAACCGCAAAATGGTAGGAGCATCATACAATAGGTCATATTAGAGCAACTAAATTTGGCACCCTCCCTCCCCTCCACCTCATGTTTCTCTCTCCTCTTTCAATTAAACTAAAATTTGACACTCTTCACTACAATCGCAAATTTTGGCACTCTTCACAATTCTCAACATCTTCCACGTCATCTTTTCTATCTCCTCTATCATCATTAATAAATTACTTTTAACATACAATTTTTACAATTATAAATGATAATATAGAATTTTTAGATTACGAACCAAATAAATTTCAGAATTATTAATTATGAATCTAATGCTTGTCACCCTTGTCGTGAGCTACTCCTCTGGATCTTCTTCAACAAGGTGCTATTAAGTCATTCCGTCTCATTTTTGCATATGGATAGAAGTCGTCAGACTTTTGATTTTGGTTTCTGTGAGAAGCTCTAAATTTAACTCCATAAATATAGATCAAAATTACATAGGATGCTAAATTGATGTGACAATTCCATGTGGCATTTTCAGGTCATCACATGCCAAAATTCCAAATAAATCATCCTAAAAAGGAAAAAGAGAAAGGGAAATTAGAAAATAATGGAATTAATGTAAAAGAATAAATGGGCATTTTTTTTTGAGGGAGTACTCACTATGATGTTTTGATAACTTACATTTTCCCTGTAATGGAGTTCACTAAAAATTTAAATTTAATAGTAACCCAGATATTTATAAACTAAAAACATATATTAGAATGAACTTAAACACTGAAAATGACATACATTTTGTTTTGGAATGCAAATTACATGAAACTAAATACACGAAAATAAACTAATACAATCACTAAAGCAACATTGGGTGGTAGCGTTTTACTGTCATTATTTGTGTGCTAACCACTTCAATCTTCTATAGAAAGCACTTTTTTGCATTAGATCCATTTTACTCGTATCCATTGCAAAAATTGATTTTCAAGCTCAGCTTCTCTAAAGCATTTCTATGTTCTTAAATAGCATTTGAAGCTTCTTTATTTACATTTTGTTTATTAATGACTTCTGCGAGTGGAGTCATTGCAGCTGCCTTCTTGGAAGTTACCTCGTTGTAGCTTTGTACTCGGGCGAAAGCCTGTTCTCTTACCCCCGAATCAGATGCAACCCTGTGCCTTTTGCATTCTTTTTTGCCGCTCTTTGCCCAATTTGGGCACTCCATGGTGCGCACTTCACTCACCTCATCGTCACTGTTAGATTCAGAAGTATACTCGCCTAATTCATCTTTTGTTTTTCTTTCCGAACACTCGTTCTTTAAAATCTAGAAACTTTGGTTCGTCCCTCAACAATTCCCATGCTCACTGGTGCTTGAATTCCGACGTGTTTATGCCGTAGACAGTTCCAACAATTCCGCCATTCTTTTTTTTCATAGTAACCGCTTTGGTTACGCATTCAATTATGCTTATACTCCGACAAACTTGGTGGCCACTTTGGACATTTTACCGCAATGTTTTTTGAGTTGCTTAATATTTCTATCACAATACATACCTCTAGTAGCGTGATAAACCGGAACGCCCCACCAGAATATTGAGGCATTTGATCTGTCCTAGTTATGGGGCATTTCGACACCTTCAGTCAAGCATCGATAAGCGATTCTTCCTCCGATTTTGCCCACTTCACGTATTTTTATCTTGTGTTCCATGTCGTTGGGATGGTTTATTCTGTTGTCGTTGCATTTTTGTCAAAAATTAGTTGAAATGGTGACTAATGAGGCCCAACTTCACCCGATCTGCTAATATGTTATTATTAGATAAAATGACTTCACTCGCTGAAGTCATTAATAAATAAAATGTAATTAAAGAAGATTACAATGCTATTTAAGAACACGAAAATGCGATTAGAGAAACTGAACTTGAAAATCAGTTTTTTTGCAATGGATACGAGCAAAATGGATCCAATGCAAAAAAGTTCTTACCATAGAAGATTGGAGTGTTTGGCAAACAGAAAATGACAGTAAAATAATATCCATTCATTGATTCCATTACTACCCTTTTTTCCCCTTGTAATGATTTCTTTTTTCCTTTTCATGATTATTTATTTGGAATCTTGGCATGTGATTTCCAGATATGTCACATGTAAGTCACATAAATCAGATCTGGTTGAACACTTATGATCAAAATTTAAACAAGTTCGTTTGTATGATATAATATTTTAAGTTATTTATTTATTATAATAATAAACTCATTTTCTTTCTAATTTGAGATATTAAAATCCACAATATTTACCTGTTGGAAATTAATAAATCATAAGAATAATTTGCAAACCAAATAATTATTAAATTCAAGTTTTTACTTTTGAGTTTTATTTTATATTTATTAAGTTTAGATATTAAATACGAAATTTGAAATGAATAATTCTGAAATGAATAATTATATATTATCATTTATAATTGTTAAATATTGTATGTTAAAAGTAATTTATTTTAATGATAATAGAGAAAAGAGAAAAGGTGATAGGGAATTGTGAAGATGTTGGGAATTTGGGAACTCCATTGTGGTGAAGAGTGCCAAAATTTGGTTTAATGAAAAGAGGAGAGAGAAAGATGAGGTGGAGGGGAGAGTGCCAAAAGTTGGCATTTGGCCACCATGTAGTTGCTCTTACATTCAACATACTGTCTGTGAGAAGTCCCTTAAGCATTGAAGAAAGTGCACTAAAGTGTTGAAGACCTGTTTGTGGCAACTACCATGCAGTCTTGATAGTCTTTGGTGCTCACTTTCAGTGCTTATAACATTTGTCCCTTTTCTGTAGCTATGCAATTCTTCAATGTGCCATCCATTCCGGAAAGATAGGTTAATTGTATAATGAATATGAGAAGCTGTTGAACAGGTCTTATGAGCGTACATCTTTAAGAGATTAACAATTTTGTGCTTCTGGAAGGTATTTTCCTCCTTTGCTTCTGCTGCAATCAGAATTCAGTTCTCTGGGATAGGAAAGCTAAATAGCTCGAATGAGGGTAAGGATGCTGATAAGAGCATTTCGCAGTACAATTTTGGGATGGTGCTTAAAGAAACCATGCTAAACCTGGGGCCCACTTTCATTAAAGGTGTGTACACCAACTAAAATGAAAACTTGGTTTGAAACTTCATTTGCATTCAGGCGAACCAGTTTATATGTTTTTCTTGATTCTCCGTTTTGTCATGTTGTTATAGTTGCTTTTACTCCTTGAGCTTTGTGTTACTTATCTTTTGTTGACATGCTTGTTGTTGATGCAGTTGGGCAGTCCCTTTCTACAAGGCCTGATATAATTGGTTATGAAATTTCTAAGGTAGCTGATAATATTTGCCATTTTATTGCCTTCTTTGTTTTGGCAATTCTGTACTATGTATCATCTTCATGCCTGTGGATGTATCAATAATCAAGTTTTGTTTTGAATAGTCATTGTCTATTATTCTATTGTTGTATCCAGTTGAGTAATAATTATGATAGCTGAATAAAATAATAACTATCATGCAAGGATATGGAAGTTTTGGCTTCAGATGTTGCACAAGCATAGAACCACTTATCTTGTACTGACTTTGGGTAACACGGAGTGTTCCTGTTTTTCACTTTCTCGTTAAATCTCAAATGGTATGTGAATTGCACGACTTTGATAATGCTAGATCTTCCCGGACAGTTCAAACGCTCAGCAACTGGTTCTAATTGTTCACAGAACAGGACCTACTTTGTATGGATCTTGCAGCAGGGCCCTCACTCTTATCGGTAATATTGAGGATATAAAGTACCGAATCCACAATATTTGTGGAAGCTCATGCTTTGGTTCGGACTCTTTACCATAGTTTGATAATGAAAAGTAATTCAAGAAGAAAAGATGAAGTGTAGATTATTTTCAGTTTTTCTCTTATTTGCTTATCAAGCATTGTTGGCAAATTATACGGACCGCCTGGGCATATAAGTGCCCACTCCCCCAAAACACTGAATAACACGCGTTTATACCCTAACCCATTCCCAACGTGGTAATTTGCCAAATCTAAAATTAAGGGATTTCTTCAAAAAATCCCATCTACAGCACTCATCTTCCATCTCTCTCTCGATTCCTCGCTCCGACGGTGGACTGCTCCACAAATCTGGATTGAGGGTTAGCAGGGGATGTTGGTCGCGGTTGTAGGTGGAGGAGATAGGTGACGGCGATTGCATGGGAAGCTGACGGTGAAGGGAGTCGCCGGATGTAATGGCGGAATGGAGGAGTGAGAAGGCAGGGGGAAATCGAGAGAGATGAGGGAGATGGCTGACGGGTTGGTGAGGAAGAAATCGTGAGAGGGGGAAGAAAGGTTGTTGGCCGCCCTTAATGGTGGTTTTGAGAGTGGAGAGGGGTTTTAACTTAAAAGGAGATGGGTTAGCCGAAAATTATGGTGAGATTGTGGTTTCTGATATGTATGTACATTGCAAGTCATTTCTATGTACATTATAGGCATTCTATGTGTCCATATCAAGGCTGTCACCGCCGTCCGCTCTCACATCTTTTCTTCTTCCGACTTCGACGACGATTGACTGACATGTACATAAAGATGACTAATAATGTACATATAGAATATTTGTAATGTACATATAGATCAGAACTAAGAACTATAGAATGTCTGTCATGTATAGAATATTTGTAATGTACATAGAGATAGTGGTGTACATATAGAATGCCTGCAATGTACATACATATAGATGAGAACTAAGAACTATAGAATGTTGTCATGTACATAGAGATGTCTTGTAATGTACATATAGAATGTATGTAATGTACATATAGAATATTTGAAATGTACATATAAATCAGAACTAAGAACTACTGAATGTCTGTCATGTACATAGAGATGACTAGGAATATACATATACAATGTTTGTAATGTGCATACGGAATATTTGTAATGTACATAGAGATAGTGGTGTATCCGAATGTACTTACTAGTCTATCTGAATGTACATAAGTGATGAAATTTAATTTTAGAATATTTTAGATCATTTTCCTAGGCGGGAATTGTATATACTCAATTTGATAATTTATGTGAAAATTCCTAAAATTATGGAATAGATTAATCATACCATTTTGAATCCTAAATTAATGGGATGGAAGAGTCATTTTTTTCACAACTCACTTGCCAATATGGAGAGTGTAACACACTTGCTCCATGAGCACTCCAACCAAGGAGTGCCTAGGCACTCGATATACCAACTGAGCATTGTTGTATTTTATTTGTAAATTTTCTCGTATTCTTCATTAGTGGTATTAGTTATGATTGCAGGCGTTGTCTGAGCTGCATGATCAAATTCCTCCTTTTCCCAGGACTTTGGCCATGAAGATCATCGAGGAAGAACTGGGTGCTCCAGTGGAATCCTTCTTCAGCTACGTATCTGATGAAGCTGTAGCTGCAGCGTCATTTGGTCAGGTGTCTGTTAGCTAGCTCTACATAAAACTCCAATATGCCACTTAGCATTGACTAAATTCAGCCGAATATTGGACTTAGTCCATCTTGATAGAAAAATTGGTCTTACACACCATATGCATGTTTCTTAATTTCTTGTTCCTTTGACTAACGATTCAGTCATTCATCCTTTTCTTTTTCACTTTGTATGGCATGCCTAGGTCTATAAGGCAAGCACTATTGATGGCTATAGTGTTGCGCTGAAAGTTCAACGTCCAAATCTGCACCATGTGGTGGCTCGGGATATCTACATTCTTCGACTTGGGGTTTGTGTCATTGTCTACTTGTTCTCTATGCTACATATATCTGCACATTGAGTTGGTAAATTATTAACTGTGAACTGTTTTAGCTGGGGTTTTTGCGAAAGGCAGCAAAAAGGAAAAGTGATCTTCGCCTCTATGCCGATGAGCTCGGGAAAGGCTTAGTTGGGGAGTTGGATTATACATTGGAGGCTGCAAATGCTTCAGAATTTATGGTGATCATATATAATTTCAATCTAATTTCATGTTAATATATTTATATCTTACTTGTTCCCCAAGAACGAGGGGTCGGGTAATTTTGTTTAAACTAAGGCATTTTAGTATTTTCTTTTGTCACACATCATTCCAATTAAGGTCTTTACAGCATGCTAAACTTCAGGAATACTTGATGAATGTCCTCGTACTAATTATAGACTTATTTTCGCAGGAAGTTCATTCTCCTTTCCCTTTTATTCGTGTTCCAAAAGTCCTTCCGCATTTGAGCCGAAAGAGGGTTCTAACCATGGAGTGGATGTCTGGCGAAAATCCAAATGGTTTAATCTCAATAACGAATCAAGTGTCCACTGACAGCGAGTCGATATATTCAGAGAGGCAGCAAAATGATGCTAAAAGGCGACTTCTTGATCTGGTCTGTATGGGTTACTTGCATGATTACATGTTAAAAGTGGCAAATATACAAATTGGACAATTTAATGCTTGACAAAGAGATTATTTTCTGATAGTCAGAATATGATGAATCAAGGCTTTCTTGTTTTTTATTTTCTTTTGGCCTCTGTGCTAGATAATATGTTGTCCCTTTTGTCCAATAATATTCTTTTTCTATTTTTGCACGCGATAAACAAATACATGTATGACACTATGCCATTTTATATTGTTGTTAGTATTAGATGACCTTTCCATTGTACAGGCCTTTTATGCTTATAGATTGCTGTGTTGACTGTTTTAGGTTAACAAAGGTGTTGAGGCATGTCTAGTTCAACTCATTGAAACTGGCTTATTGCATGCTGACCCACACCCTGGAAACTTGCGCTACATTTCATCTGGACAAATAGGGTATTCTCATGTTCTGTCGTAATCATTTGTTATATGATCTGATTTCTCATTTTGATTTGGATTTCCTTGTGGTTTTTTAGTTTAATAGTTATTGTTTACTTCTCCATTTATGATTTTTTTTTTTTGCTTGTTTACTTCTCTATTTATGATTTTTTTTTTTTGGCAGGTTTCTCGATTTTGGTTTGATTTGTCGGATGGAAAAGAAGCATCAGTTTGCCATGCTGGCTTCCATTGTCCACATAGTGAATGGAGATTGGGCATCACTTGTTGGTGCGCTCACTGAAATGGATGTTATAAGGCCAGGAACTAGTACTTGGCGTGTTACCATGGTAATTTAGCTGTCAACCAATACCATCTCATGTGGGTTAATCTAACATCCCATCCTCTTGTACACAAATAGCCATATCCCCCATCCGATGTTACCCGGACCCTCCATTTTTAGCACTTGTGTCGGTGTCGACACGAATGATCCCGATCCGGGTATGGATCCCATGTCCGATCCCTGAAACGCAGAGCAGATACTCCATTCTCGAAACTGGTCAATTTGGTGGTGGGTATTTGAGTGCAGATCGGTAAAGGAAGGTGGAATATATCAGAGAGGAAGGGAGAGAAGGAGAAACTAGCAAAGTCCCGAGTGGCAGGAAGTTGGTACTCCGGTAACGGTTGCGGGAGAGGGAGGCGATGAAATTTGCACGAGCGACTCTGTATGCCGCTTGATAAATTGAGTTGCTGTTTGTCTTGTGAAAGAGATGACAGAGTCAAGTTCTAGGTTTAGACGATTGGGCTGGGTTTAATGGGTGGGTCAGAGTTAAAATAGATGGTGAAAAATAAGTGGGTTCCTCAATCCCTAAAGAATATTCATTGTGCGTGGACTGTCATGGTTCTTTTTAGTAAGTTTACAAAGTCACCCCTTTAACCGTATTATTTCAGCAATTATATCCTCTAGTTTATAATACTTTTGAAAAACAAATTGATGTAAACTTGTATATAAAAATAACATTAATATTTTGAACAAAGGATTCCCGCACCCGTATCCTATTTCTGGATACTTTTTAGCCGTATCCCCGGATCTTAAAACTAGAAAAATGTCGGCACCCGATCCTCGGATCCAGCACCCGACACGATCCTTATTACTGTGTCCGGGTAACATAGCCCCCATCAATCTTCCCCAAAAATACCTCCACTTCGTTCCTGTTTGTAGGGCAGAGGCAATAAAGATGTGTGTTGGAATATGTGCATTGGAGTTCAGTGCATGTGAAAAGTACTTTGTGGGAGTAATATGACAATGATTACTTCCAATGCACATTTTCACTTTATTGTGACAATTTTGTCCTTAAAAAGATCAAAATTGCGGTATTTCGGGAAAAAATAATGGCGAGTCGGGAGGGGGAGTGGGAAGATGTGGATCTTCCATAATTAGTGCATAGGCTTAGAAATATGAGTTTATGTATCTTTTGGTAGGTATGGAACATGATGCTGAACTCCCATAGTTAATTAGGAAACATCCTAAATCATTTAATGCAGACATAATTTCCCTTGATCAAGTTGGATAGTCACGAAATGCAAGTTATCTTTCTTGTGACCATATAACTCCCATTTTAGTAACTAATTCTCATGGTTCAAATGATTCAGGATCTAGAATATGCCTTGGGAGAGGTAGATTTGAAAGATGGAATTCCTGACATCAAATTTAGTCGGGTAAGTGCAATGCAGTTTTTATGCTAATGTTCTTTTTTAAAGCTTTTTAACTCTTTAACTCACATGAATCGTCACTTGTTAGAGGCTATACTACTGTATGAGGTCCGTAGTACATTTCATATACGTCATTTCTCTAGTCTTTAACGAAATTATCATGCTCAGCAGCAACTTATCAAACAATAAGAAGGTGAAATGTGAAATCCATTCTTAGAAGCTACACTTACCTTGTTAATGATTTACTCAGGTTTTGGGCATTTTCAGACTTCGACAGTTAAGTGTTCTTGCGAAAAAGGTCCATGTTTCATAGTTCCTACTTGCATGCAGCACTTAAAGTAATCAATCTATACTAATTTAGGCATATATAGTTTGCTTGCTAGACTAGCCAAGCCTCTCAGAATAGAAGGTTGTTTAATGATTGAGCCAAGTTTGAGAAGGTAGGTCTACTTTGCTAGGCTCAGTGGTAGATCACCTGCCAAACTTTATGGGGCTAATTGAGAAGTACTCATTCCTCACTTTCCTCTGTCTGGGTTATAATGTTCGTAAGCTGGATAGATTTGTAATGTGTGCATGTTGTGGTATTGAGCAACTTACTGATATAAGGTAAAGCCGTTACTTGCTGGGCGCAATGATAGTGTTACCTGCAAAGGTAATGGGCCTAATTGTTCCTCACTTTCCTCTGGATGGTTTATATTTTCTTAAGCTGGAAAGATTTGTAATGCATGCTTGCTGTGGGATTGAGCAGCTTACAGTCTTTGTCAAACATCTGCCTCAAGTAAAATAGATCTTTATCAGAATATGTCCATAGCGACATTTTCCTTAAACTTGCTGGAAGTTGAAAAGAACTCTTGTCATGTACTTTGGACCGTTGCATCTTCTTTGGTTCTAATGATAACAAGCCACTTTCAGCCAATGTCAACCTCGATAATTTGTCCCTTTGAAATGAGCACAGGGTTTGGCTTGCCTGTTTATAGTGGATGACAAGCTGATAAATAGATTTGACTTGCATGATCATATTGGTGAGTACCTTATATTGTCATTCTTACTTGGTGAAAGTGAAGATGAAAACTTTAAGGAGTTCAACTCAACTCAGCCATTATGTTAACAAAATTTGAACTGGCTGCATGAATCCCTTTTCATCATTCTGTTCTATAAAGCAATATTCTCTGGTACACACTTGATCATGAACTTAATTATTGTGGTCCATGTTATATTTGTCTTCCCTTAGTAATTATGGTAATCTGTTGGAAAGTGGAAACTCATTTTTAGAAATCCTTCATATGATCACAGTTGTAGACTGATAATTTGTGTTTCCTGGTTATGCTGTAGAAAATCTAATCGGTAACTTTTGTTTCTTGTGATTTTCTTCAGAAAGTATAGTTACAAGATATGTGTTCTTTATATTTTGGACAGTTCAAATTGTTTTTCTACCTATCCCTTGTTTCTTTTCAAGCTTTTAAGTTTTAAGATCGAAAGTAAATCTATTTATCAAATCCGAGTGTATATATGCCACCTTCTTCAGCTTAGTTGTTACGATAAACACGGTAAAGACAGAGAACAAAAGAGAAATTAAGTTAAATAACACAAGGAGTTACGCCCCCTTTATGAGGGGCTCTAAGCCCAAGGGCAAAAGGCAAAAGGACTGCAAAATAATTCACTGCAGCAATCGGATATTTCACATCCTATGGCCCTTTTTTATGCTCTGAACCCTTGGGTCATTTACCCCTTTAAACACATAAAATAAAATAAAAAATTTAGGAAGGACCTTTTCTCAACTGTGCTTACAATGGTACACATAACTCGACTCTAGGTTCTGGGCCATCCACTGTTGGATTATTTACAGTGTACAGATTTAAACTATCCTAAAACCTAAGAAGTGTTTTTAAAGTGACTGGCATTTTTTTTCCACCAAAAACAATTGATTTAAAAGGAGAATTGCCTCGAGCTTGTTTTACTGTTAAAGTTGTTTTATCTTGTTAGTCACTTGACCTGGCTGATTGTTGCACTGTTTTTCTGAAGGTTCTGGGTAAAATATGGTCGGTAGCTCTCAAATATCATTTTCGCATGCCGCCATACTATACACTTATGCTGCGTTCTCTTGCTTCCTTGGAAGGTAGGTTGTTACATGTCATTTTTCAAATTTCTGTTTAGTTCCAGTCACATGCATGTAGGGGAATAGAAGTTCTCTTAATTTAATCATGAATATGCATTTTAATTCTTATCAATCACCTTTCTTTCTAAACTTTATGGCTTTCTTGTTGGTAGGTACTATTTGCTTTCGAACACGAGTTTCTTTTAATTTGGAAAAAAATGAAATATGGTGTACTCCCTCTGTTGCAACCAACGAGTCGACTTTTATCCTTGCTTGAAAGTCAACATGAGACCGAGTCGTTGAAAGTTTAGCCTACTTTCCTATGTTTGAGGTGATAAAATTTCAATCATTAAGAGTTGTTTTTAAAAAACTATGGGTGTGTTTGGATGGGTAGTTTTTGAGTTTTTGTAATGATTAAAGTAAAAAGTAAGAGAGAGATAGATAGA
>JAOTQG010107467.1:0-12467 GCA_025631175.1 Iris virginica
AGAGAGAGAGAGAGAGAGAGAGAGAGAGAGAGAGAGAAAATCTGAAAGGCATGGATAGGGATAGAATCTCAGAATTACCAGACTGCATCCTCCACCGTATTCTCTTTTTCCTCGAACCGCCAGACGAAAGGCATAGATGGTACCCAGAATTGGACTTCCACAAAATCCCAAACAATCATGAAGCAGCGCGAGCCGCCTGCTTGTCAAAGTCATGGCTCGGCGTGTTGTTGACATACCCAAACCTTACGTTCTATTTCGATCCCGATAACCCAGAAAAGATGGAGAAAATTGAAAGGTATGTTGAAAATACTATTTCTAGATTTTCCAAGTCGGAGTTGTTCGTACACAGTCTCACCATTGTGGGACCCAAACTCTACGCATATGGTAAACCTTGTCTCGATTCAAGTCTCCCTTCTCTTATTCTGAAGTCCATCGGATTTGCAGTCAAAAACCACGTTAAAATTCTTCGTGTTGATTGCTCCAAGGCGGGACTGTTTTACCGTTTGCCAGACACAATCTTTGGTGCCAAATCATTGATCGAATTGAAGTTACGTTCTTTTTATTGTCGCGGTCTGTTTCCAGATACAAAAATTGAGCTTACCAATCTGAAAAAGGTGATCTTTGAAAAAGTCATTCTACAAGATGACTGGAAACTTGATAAGCTATTATTTTCTAACTGCCCGTTGATCGAGGAAATTGAGCTTTTTCATTGCAGTGTACCTTTCAAAAGGGTCAGTAATGTTCCTAAACTCAAGAGATTTACGATGCTGATGTGTATTGATTGTCAGGTGGTTGAAATTGATGCACCAAGTCTTGAGTCATTTTATTTTGTAGGTGATTATAAAGGTGACTGGAATATAATCCTTGATGCTTGTCCATGTCTGAAAAGATTAGCATTGCGCACCAACCTCTTCAGAGTGAAAAACATTTCTTTCTCTAAATTTATGTATCTGGAAGATCTAGAACTTGGGAATTTTCGTGCATTGTTAGGGAAGGAGAGCTTGAATATCTCAAGTCAGTCTCTAAAACGACTACGCCTTATAATGGACCCGGAAGCTAAATGGGAGGTCATGATTGATGCGCCAAATTTACTCCAATTGAGCTACGGTGGTTACAGGCTCAAGTGCCTGTCTTTCCAAAATCCACCAAAAGAATTAATGTTGAGATTACACATGCCTAGTGACGTTAATGGATCTTCATCGACTTGGTTCCTCGAATTCAAGAAATTTTTGATGGAACATTTGAATCAAACAAAAATTTACTTGATATTGGTTGTCAATGATCTTATACAGACTGGTTTTCAGATTCAGGAGGACTTGCAAGAACTTCCCCAACCTGAAGTTGAACACTTGGCGCTGTGTCTATTTTCGGGAAAAATAAATCATCAAGCTCTAGTGGATAGCCTGTTCTGGAGCTGTCATCCTAGGTATATTTCTGTTCGATGGGTTCGTGTCAAGCCTGATTGTAAATTGATCGAGTACTTATTGGATATTGTAATGAATAGGGGTGGATCTATTATTTTGAATAGCTGCGACTATCCGCAGTTTGGCGGTGCAAAAGTTGGGAGCCCCAATGGAAAATCATGCGATGCCTATAAAACTGTGGATGAAGTTATGGAGGCTGCTGAGGAAAGTAAAATAGTTTGTTTCAAGTTGTAATAGCTTGCCTAGTAATTTTCATTCTACAATGTTTTTTTTTTCTCCCAAACATGTCAATTTTAGTGGATTTTATGTCAATGAGGTTCATTTTTATTTGGAGTCCGTCCTTTCTGACTGTTCGTGAAACGCATAGCTTGATGGTAGGTTTGCTTGCTGAAATGAACGGAAGTACTTCAGAATCTTTTCTAGTTTCGTATGCCAATCTATCTGACTTTGAAGAATTGAACAAAACCGAGTTGAAACAGAGGATAATCAATACCATGGAAAATTTTCCATTGAAGAGGCCAAACTGATAGCTCTCTTAGAGTCGCTATAATGAATATTTCTAACGCAAGACATTGTTTAGCGCTGAGATTGGTTTAACTCCATCGTTGCTAATGGAGTAGAGAACACAATAACCCGAAAGATTCTTGACATATATAGTTGATTGATGCTGCTACTCCAATCCATTGATCAATCAAGCAAACAACTGATGATCAATGTACATGGAGGACAAAATACAACAAAAGAATTGCGCGCGACTTCTGTTGGTGCACCAAATGAGTCTCTATCCTCACTCATTGTTCTATACAAATAAACTTCCCCAAAATGTCAAGTTCCATGAACCCCTTAGACCCCCTGCTGCTACTGCTGCAGAGCTTCTTCGCATTAGAATTGCCTTTTGAATAAGGAAGAAAATCTGGAGAACAAAAATGCTATTGAGACCTGTTAATTCCAAATATCCTCCCAAAATCTGGAAAATTTTGATTTCTTTTTCTAGAATTTTATAATATCATGGTTTAATTCTAATAAATAATATGAATGGTTATATAAATATCAAATATAAATATACAGAAAAAAAGATGAAATTCAAATCATAATATATGTACATGATCGTAAAGAGAACAATAATATGAAATATTAATAAATAACAACACGAGTTTGACTTTCTTCGTTTTTCATTTATGTTAATTATTAAAATAAACTAAAAATAGATTTAAAAAATATGAAACATATGCTCTCCACTCATTTTTATTTTAACTTTTTTTTTTAATTTTAATACTTTATTGATTGAGATTAAGAATTTTTTGTTGTTTTTGTTAATTTCTTTTAACATTTCTTTCAAATATTGGTTTTAACATGAGTGCTATGTATAAAAAGTTTGATATTTTTTATTTAGTAGACATATTAAGTTTCTTTCTTTCCATAATATTTATTCTTTATTTTATGTAATAAGAAATGCTTCATTTGTGCCGATCTTAGTGTCTACTGGTTCTAATTAGGTTGTTTATTTTTTTTTCACTTTTATATCAAAAATGAAAATGAAAATGTATTTTTATCTTTAAAAATTTTGATTTTATTTCTGGCAACACTACAATTTTTATGACCTTTTCTATAAATTTACATAAAATTATGATTCAACTATACGGTTGGACTTAATTCCATCTTTTTGCTATATATAAATATTTAATAGTTATATAATCATTCCTATTAATTGATAAAATTAAATCATGATATTGTTAAATTACATAAAAAATAAAAGAAATTATTTTTGATGAATTAGAAAAAAATATAATTTGGATAGAAGGGTAATGAGTGTATGATGACCGAATCACGAGGAATATTTAAATTTGATCAAATCATAAGGGGTGGCGACATAAATTATTCCTAACTTTTGCTCTCCACTTAGCCAATTAATTAAACTGAATTTTGTCTCATGCATTTCTTTGTCATATTTTTGACAGTTGTTATACTGAGTGCCTAGGCACTCCTTACTATGTATTTATATGTGCATTATGATAACTTAATATTAAGTATGTTAGCTTGAATAATTAGCTTGAATATGTATGTGTATTTGTAAGTTAGCGTGAATAATTGATATGTATTATGCACATTATGATAACTTGATATCTGCATTAATTAAATTAAATATGTGCATTTTCTTGGTACACGTATTTACTTGATATCTTCATATATTTACTTGGTATATATACGCATTTAGTATTTAGAATTCTTTATATTATTCAACATTATATGTATATATGTATGTGCATTATGATGAATTAATATGTGTATTACTTGGTACATGCATTTAGTAACTCGATTTCATTTTATTTTCACTTTATGTACAGTATGGAGCAAAGAACCAAAACTTCTATTGCATGCGCAAAATGGAAGCATATGAACCCTTGAAACGACTTCAAAAGAAGAGTATGACAATGTAATTTCACCAAGAGGGACAATTAAAAATTTATGTGAAGATAGGATTACAAATATTAGATTTCTGTATTCTGCCGCGGGCGAACCAAGATTACAATATGATCTCCCCACCCAGCTACTACACCTCATCATGGTCTGTATTAGAACTTTTGTATTTGTCAGAAGGGAAAGATCTTCCTGCACAAAATCGAGTGCTCCTGCAAGATACAGTTTTTAACAAAAACATAGGTGTGTGAATGTACATAGTTGTGTATTTTAATGTACATATGTATACATATTTTCATGTATAGTTGAAGGTACATAAGTGTCTATCTTAATGTACATATGTGTGTATCTGAATCTATATATGTGTTTATCTTAATGTACATAAGTTTTATCATAATATTCATAAGTGTGTATCTGAATGTACATTGGTATGTGTCTTAAATGTATATAGGTGTGCATAAAAATGCACATAAACTTTAAACTCGCTATTGAATTTAAAAGCTCAAAATAAAAATGCATACAATGATATATAAAAATGTGCATTAATATACATAAAAATGCACATATTAAAATGAGTTAGAATTTTTTGAATAATTTGAATTCTTTTACGATACAAAAAATTGCACAAATTGCAGATTCATAAGTCCCTAATATAATAAGATTTTATAAACCAGTTACATTTTAAAACGATTTTCGATTTCTAAAATAATAAAATTTTATAAATCAAATTTAACCCCTTTACTCTCCAAATTGGAGAGTATCTAGAAAATGTAATCCACTTGCTAGATGGGCACTTTCTAGCTAAAGTGCTTGGGCAGTCCTTTATAATTTGCCTAGAAAAATTTATCACACTCACACTCTTCATAATGCAATCAAACATCATTTCATTTGTTAAGTTATAGAAGTCGGTGAGATCGAGCTCAACTATCGCAAGGCTGAGGAGGAATTTGAGGACATTCTTACAAAGGCACTTCCAAAGAAAGGTTTTACCAATTAAGAGAGTTTCTTGGTGTGGTGGTAGCATATTTAGGGGAAGTATGTTGACTAATGTGCTCATGTATCTTTGGAATACCAAAAGTGATTTATTAATTAGTTTAGTTCATGAATTAGCTTAGTTCATATATCTGTTAGTACATGAATCTTCATTTTAGAATGCTCCTATGCCAAATATATATTGATATCATGTACGTAAAATTGGTGAGTCGAGAAATACAAATATTTGCTTTCTCTACATCTCTCCTCTCCATACTTGTATACGAAAATTCTGCACAAAATATCATCCCTAAAAGCCATATCTCAACCTTCCGATCCTAACAAGAGCCATTTATAAAGATAGAAGTCAATGAAGGCTCAGCCAAGAAAATGCAACTTCTTTCTTTACTCCTTCCGTTCCCAAAAAATAATTTTACTGTACATTTAATTTGTGAGTAATTTAAGGAGAGAGCTATATATAATTGTATCATTCCGAAATCACATTAAAATTACTCTTATTTTAACGATAAACTTTGAATTCTTTTCTAACATATCCAATTTAGGTATTTTTTAATCTTATTTTATACGAGATTTGAAAGATTCACCGATATAAATGGTAATTAAAGCACAAAAATTTCATGGCTCTTACGAGAGTCCTATTCTATGTACGAATAACACTATAAACATTTGATTTTTTTTTCTTCAAAATATCAAATTTCGGAACTATTTTCTCTCAGTTTGTTCCCTTTTTTAAAAAAAAAATTAATCTCTGAGGGAATGGATTCAACTAATCCATTATATTTCGCATGATTTGCTTTTCAAGCTGATCGTTCTGAAGAATCTGATGTAGTCTATGCAGAGGTTCTCGATAACATTCCTCCATCTTCGCTGCTAACTTCATTATCCTGTCAAGAGTATCTGCCGCCATGTTTTAGTCATGATGAAACAACATTAATTAGGAAGAGAATACATCAATACTTTAGAATTTCATTTTGAGTTAATCGCATTTTACACCCTAAAATTTTCATGAGCGTTCCAAAAGAGCTCCCGGTTCAAGAAACTGCGATTTGAGTCCTAATTTTATTTTTTTGTTGCGAAATGTTTTTTTTTTGTTGACAGAATTCGTTAAAACCTAACGGATGGACAAGTCACGAGCTATGCACATGTCTAATTGAGGGACATTTATATCATTTTCTCTCAAATTAAACCTTAGGATCTAAATTAAAATTTTCTAAAATAACCTTAATAAAAATTATACTTTCTTAAATATTATTTCGAAGTAATTAAATTTTATAATTAAAATAACTAAAGAAAAAAATATTTAAAATAATAAATAATATCTAATTATATCTTACTTTAATTAAAAGCTTACATTTTTTAATTCAAAATAATACCTTAATTAAATTAATAATTATATCATACTTTAATTGAAAATAGTATTTCAATTAAATACCTTAATTAATTTTCTTTAATTATTTTAATTACTCCTACTACATTAATTATTTTTTTTCTAATTACTTTAATTACTCCTACTACCTTAATTATCTCCTATTAATTACCTTAATTACTCATACTATTTTAATTAACTTCACCTAATTAATATTTTAGTTCCTAATTAATATCTTAATAAACTACCTTAATTAATTCTTCCTTATTAATATCACCACCCCTACCACCCCTAAAGTCACCACCACCAACACTTCAAATCAAAATCCATATGAGTAGAATTAATCTCCGGCCATACAATCCGACGATGCTTCCCTCTTCAGCAGTTGGATTTCTTGATTGGGCTTCTGGGGTTTCTCTCGGATCTGAGAGAATGATGGGGAGGAAGAGAGGGGATGGGGAGAAATAAAAGAGAGAGAATGAGATAGAGAGAGAGAGAGAGGGTAAGGCAGTGGGTGGAGGAAGAAAAGGGGTGAAAGGCGAGGAGGAAGGGGGAGAGACGGGAGAGAGAGAAATGGGAGGGAGAGGGGGAAGGGGGATAGACGGGAGGGCGAGGGGGAGAGAGAGATGGGATGGGGGTAGGGGGTTTTATTTTCCTTTTATTTATTTTTTAAAAAAAATTTACACTTACTTCTCCTTTTTTTTAAAAAAAAAATTTCAAATTAACCCCTCAAGTTTACCTAAGTGATAAAATGACTAAAAAAAATTCTTGGCAAAATCACGTGTTTTGCACGTCAGCCCGTCTCTAGTTAACTTTTAATGATTTTCATTCAAAATGATTTATTTCGCAACAAAAAAATTACATTAAGACTCAACTCGTAGTTTTCCAAATTGGGGAGCCCTTTTGATACGTTCACGAAAACTTCAGGACCTAAATTGTGATTAACCCTTTTATTTTTAACTAAGGGTCAGATCACGAGTCTTACATATAATTGCATTTGAATATCACTACATCTTACATCTTACATATATTTTCAATATCACACTCAAATATCATATATCAATATCAAATACTTTCCATATATTACAGCTACACCTATATACTCTCACAAATCAATTCAAACCTTTCACTTCATATTCTTTCTCCTTAATTTTCTGGTTCACATTCAAACATTTCACATCACATTTTCTCTGCTCACATCACATTCAAATCTTTCACATCATGGGGGCAATTTAATTTTTTACTTCATAAACTCATATCACTCATATCATCGCATATTCATATTTTAAATAGTACAATTTCACTCAATATTATCATATATCGTATTCGTGATCGGACCCAAGAATCTTTTTTTTCTTGTATTCATTGACTACCATCTTTACGAACCACTATTATTTTCCCCTTTAAGTTCCATTGCTGAAAATTATTAAGGCCAGATCAGGAATCAACTTTCGTAGCAGATCGGAACACGATACTGTTTAAAATATGAGATGGAGTAGATGGAGTAGATAAATTTTTTGTTTAAAATGTCTTCTTTGCCCTTTGCATTAATTATTGCATTGTTAGACGTGCAGTCCTTTAATTATTGCATTGGCACGCAGTCCGTAGCATTAATTTTTGTCACTTTTACACTCTCTCTTTTCTGTCTCTCGAAAAACCTTCGGATTAAATCCACCGTACATCTCTCCCTCTTCCCAACCCCCATCTTCCCTTCTTCCTCCCACCACCCTTCAGAAAGGAGCCCCAATTCAACAGTTAGCAGATAGAACTACAAATTTACATAACCAAGTTGAGTGGCATAACTGATGAATACGACACTCTTGAACTAATTTGGTCGTCTCAGACGGTAAATCGAGCACCTTACTCTTTTAAGAACTTTGAGAGACTTTTGAGGAGTGAAGATTGTACCTTAGAGAAAGGAGACCCCCCTCCCCCCACCCAGCACATAGAGCTGCTTTACCCCAAGGGGTTATTATGCAAGAAACGCCATCTTAGGGGGTAAATTTGCTTGTTTCCCCAACCAATTCAACGCCTTTTCTCCATCCTCAAATGCATCGCACAGGAGAGGAAGAAATTCATATGAAGTATGGAGTCGCTGTCGGCGGTGGACTCTACTATGGAGGACACATCGCTCACTGGAAGAACAAAACGCCGTGACCTCGCCGGAAGTCAAAACAGGGGCGGGGACGTGGATGAAGAGGAGAGCGACTCGGAGGTTTGGGAGACGCTGGGGAAGAGCTTTTGCGAAGCGCATATGGTGTTGGACCGGAACCGAGCGTTGATTCGGCAAGTCAACGAGAATCACCAATCGAAGATCCCTGGTAACCTGGTGAAGAACGTTGCCCTAATTCGAGAGATTGATGGAAACAAAAGAACGCTGTACAGCTTAACGCTGTAGAGAGACGAGAAGAGGAGAGGGGAGAAAGGCTGGTGTTTGAGTAGAGAGAGGAGAGAGGGAGAGGCTGGTGTTTGAGTAGAGAGAGGAGAGAGGGAGAGGCTGATCAGAGATGTAAGGGCAGGGACCCACTAAATTCAGCTATAAAGGTTTTTTTTTTGAAATGAGAAAATTTTTTTTTTAGAAGAGTGTAAAAGTACGTTTTTATAGTGTATAGATATAGGAGTAATAGATGAAAAGTAAAATTAAAGTTGTGTGATATGTATGATATTTGGGGATGAAATTTGATTCGTGATCGTATATTCACCGTATTCACGGTATTCCCATATTCTCTCAAATTTCATTCGTGATCCAGCCCTTAGTTATTATGTCTATTTTTGCTTAGACATGCTCTGATGATCATTTCCTCGAAGATACCCTGCACAAGCAACAGGTGAGAGTTGGCTGGTAAATAAATTGCTTATTGCTAGTAGTTTTTATTTTATTTCTCAAAATGAAACTCAGTAAATTCCAGAATAATAAGCTGGAAGCATTCAGGTCAACCTATAATTTATAGTTGAGATTAATGTAAAAGGAATAAAAATTTAGCAGCAATGGAATTTTTGGAGTACAATTATTGTTGTATGTAATAGTCAACAATTTGTGTGGTCTACTAGTAAGACAAGTCTTATCCTGGTGAGCAGAAACAATCCTTGCCAAACAACTCTCTTCTTATTCTCTCGTCTCAGCCAGCTAACATAATTTGGTCTGTACTGCACAAGTTATGGCAGAAACAATTATCTTTGATATTGCAGTGAAAATCATAAGCAAATTAGCCACGGTTACTATCCAGGAGATTGCATCAATATGGGGGGTGAGAACTGATCTCAACAAAATCAAATCTACATTGTCCGCGATCGAATCCGTGCTTTCGGATGCCGCTGTGCGGCGGGTGACTAGCCAACAAGTGAAAGATTGGCTGGAAAAGCTTCAGGATGTTCTGTATGATATTGATGATGTGCTGGATGATTTCATGACCGAAGATCTGCGACGGCAAGCGGAAGTCGGTGATAGCAAGCGCAAAAAGGTACTCGACTTCTTCTCATCCTCGAACCAACTTGTTTTTTCTGCCATGATGAGAGGAGAAATAAAGAAGTTAAGAGAGAGATTGGAAGATATTGCAGCAGATAGGAAGAACTATCCATTCCTAGACCAACTCATAGGCACCCAATTACAGGAGTCCAGGGAGCATAGTCATTCTTTTGTTCGCACCTCAGATGTTATAGGGAGAGGGCCAGATAAGGAGAAAATTGTGAAGCTTTTGTCGAGTCCTAGTTCTGACAACAATTTGTCCGTGCTTCCAATAGTTGGATTTGGTGGACTTGGTAAAACCACACTTGCTAAATTTGTTTTCAATGACCAAAAGATCAACTTTGGAGCAAGAATTTGGGTGCGTGCCTCGGAAAGTTTTGATCTTGAAAAAATTATTGGAAGAATCATAGCTGCCACAGGTGCTGGTACCAGCCACCTTGATCTAGACCAAATGCAAAATTGGCTTAGAGATTACTTAAAATCCAAAAAGTTTCTCCTTGTTCTGGATGATGTATGGAATGAGGATCCTAAAAAGTGGATTGATTTAAGAGATCTGTTAGCTTGTGGCATAGAAGGAAGTTGTGTGATTGTGACAACGCGTAGTAGCAAAATTGCAGAAACCATGGGTACTTTACCTCCATACAATTTAAAAGGTCTTTCAAATGACGAGTGTTTGCTTATATTTCTAAAGTGTGCATTCAAAGATGGACAAGGTAAAGAGTACCCAAATTTAGTGGAAATTGGGAAGGCGATAGTTAAGAAATGTGGCGGAGTTCCTCTGGCAGTGAGAAGTCTTGGAAACTTGCTCTACACAACTATTGAAGAAAGTGAATGGACTTATATAAAGGACAACGAGGTTTGGGAAATTGCTCAGAAGGAGAATGATATTTTACCAATTCTGAGGTTAACTTATGATCGAATGCCAATCAATCTACGACGTTGCTTTGCTTATTGTGCTATGTACCCAAAGGATATCCCAATAATTGGGGATGAATTGATTTGCCGCTGGATTTCACAAGAGTACATACCGTCAGATGGGCGTAGGCAGTTGGAAGAAATTGGCCGCCAGTACATCAATGAGTTAATATCATGGTCCTTTTTTCAAGATGTGGAAGTTTGTTTCAATAGCAAAGTGTTGAGATTCAAAATGCATGATCTAGTGCATGATCTTGCCCAATCTGTGGCTCTTAAAGAACTTTCAGCTGCAAGTTGTGACACCAAGAAGGCTATTGATGAAAAAGTACGCCATATACTGTTCTACGAAGGAAGTTCATGCGAAAAAGAGTTTCCAACGTCTCTTTTAAGACTGAAAAAGGTACGGTCATTCGCGTTTGCGTTTAAGGTTGGCACCATTAGCATGACATTTCTTGAAGCACTCGTGAAGACGTTCAAGTACTTACGTGTCATCGATTTGGGTGGATCAGAATCTGATGGTTTGCCGGGTTCAGTTGGCAGGTTAAAGCATTTGAGATATCTTCGCCTTGAGGGTAATCGCAGCATAAGAGCACTGCCTGAATCGATTTGTGATTTGCTAAACTTGCAAACGTTGTATCTCCATGGTTGCGAAAACCTTCAGAAGCTTCCAAGAAACTTCTGTAAGCTGCGGAGCCTAAGATATTTATCTCTAAATTCGACAGCAATAACTTGTCTGGCTGAAGAGGGGCTTGAGGGCTTGCAATCTCTAAGATGCTTGTCGATCTTGGGTTGTCCGTGCCTGGAATACTTGTCCAAGGGAGCGACGTACCTCACTGCCCTTCGTGAATTGGTCATTGAAGACTGTTCAAATCTGAGTTCTTTCTCCTTCATTAACCTCAAATCACTGGAAATACTGCGGATTGACAACTGTAGAAAGCTTAATTTGACGGACAGAGAAGGCATGGAAGGTCTCAAAAGCCTCGAGACTTTAGAAATTCTCAATCTCCCAGAGTTAGAGGAGTTGCCCTGTGGACTTCAGAATTCCACAGCTACTTTAAAGTATTTAAGCATTCGATACTGCTCTTCTTTTAAATCCTTGCCAGTGTGGTTGAAGGGTTGTACTTGCCTCTTGAAGTTAGCAGTGGTAGACTGCAAGGAGTTAGAATCTCTTCCCACTGAAGTGCATCAGCTTACTACGCTGAGGTATTTGCGCTTAAGTGGAAAGCCCGCCTTGATTGCGAAATGTAAAGAGAAAAATGGGGCGTATCTGCCTTGGATATATAGAATTCCAAAGTTCGATATCACAACAGTATGCTGGTCTGCTGAAGATTATGCATATGGGTTGGGCTCTTCTTCAAGATTGCGCAATTGTGTTTTCTCGACAACAGATGACTTAGCACCATGGGTTCTAGACTTCTATGACTAGTATCGCTACTGAGTTGGCTGCTGCAGTGTTCTTATTTGTCCCATGAGATGATCGCCCAAAATGATTTGCTTGCTGCTACTACCTAAAAGAGTAATCCCTCTGCATATAGATGTATGAAAACTCGCACCATTTCCCTCTGTATTGCATCAATTCCAGTACGAATAAGCAGAAAGTAACTAGGTAGGTTCTCTAAAATAAAAAAACACTGTAAAAGAATGAAAATTACTGCAGGCAAGCTAACTATTACAACTTGAAACAAACTATTTCACTTTCCTTGGTAGCGTCCATAACTTCATACAGAGTTTCATAAGCATCCCGTGATACTCCATTGGAGCTCCCAGTTTTTGCATCGTCAAGCTGCTGATATTGGCAGTCAATCAATACAGATCCAGCCCTACTCATTACATTATCCCATAAGTACTTCATCAACTCTAAATGCTCGAAACCACCCCCTCGAAC
>JAOTQG010107478.1:0-12466 GCA_025631175.1 Iris virginica
AATTTTTATTATAATTATAGGCTATTAATGTTAAATATAGTGTTTATTTTTAATTTTTTGTTATAAATCTTATGTTATATTTAGTTATTTGTAAAAAAATTTAAACCGATAAACCGAACCAAACCGAACCGCGGTTTATCGATTCGGTTTGGTTCGGTTTTTTTGTTTGGCGGTTCGGTTTAGGTTTGAAATTTTCCAAACCGATAGGGTACGGTTCGACTTGCGATTTATACCCCAAACCGAACCGTTGCACCCCTAGCTCTAAGAAACTCTAAGCATGCTTTGTGGAATGCTAAACTCATCCTTAGCTACATTGGACTTTAAATTAATGAAACTACTTGAAGTCTTGATCAAACTCTTTAAGCAGACTCATAGGAGTAAAAAAATCTCTAGTAACCAAGTTGATTCAAATAGCCTCTTTGACCAGCTGAATCAAGACGGAGAAACTCCTTGCCAACAAAAAGGTAAAGCAGGGAGAAAAATGCCATCTTATGTACCCTTATATTGTTACCTTATATTACAACAGAAGGTTAAATGATAGATCACATCGTTCTGCTCAGTTTTACAAACCAAACATCCCGCCAAAAGGAAACTTTGTAAAATCCTCCCTTTTTTGCATCTTTCTTTCCTTCTCTATTGCCCACTATTCTTTTCCCTCCTTATTTTACAGCCCATTCGGATGAATTACAAACAAAAAAAAAAACAGAACACTATACCTTCCCAATAGTTACATACAGGTTGACCTATAAAAGAATGACACCCAAATATATCTGGCAGAATATAATAAGCACGCGAATGACAACATCCTGTAGCAAAAGGAAAACAAAATGAGAATAGAGATAACTACATATGTTGCTTGTCCAAACAAGAAGCATGGCGAAGTGTTGAATACTAACTTAGGTTTGAATAAAAAAAATATAACTTAAAGGTACCAATAACATAAAATAAAACTTAGGTTCCAATCTTCAAATAATAAGCAATAGTTTACCAAGCTCAATTTTACACCTATACTTTGAATTATCTGAAAGTACAACCTGATCCATATGACTCAGACTGGGCTTTATTTCATTCTTATTTTCCATTTCCATACACTTCATTAGTACACAAAGCTTGCGATGGAGTGCCATGTATGCTGTGGGGTCCTATTCAAAACGTTAGATTACATTTTTCCAACTCTTTCCAATTTACCATTGATCTTGCCTTCACAAATCTATGAATTCAACATATACAAAAGCGCAAACTTACAATGAGAGATTCTCACCTAAACAGAAAAGTCCGGTAATATGTGATCAAAACTGGCATGCAAGTTCTAATTTTAATACAGCTTGGAATATGCTCGAAAATTGTTGTGAAGAGACTTGGCATGAAGACTAGAACGAAAAAGAGAATGCAGATGAATTAAGACACGTGAAATTGTATATTATAAAATTTCTTACCTTCACTTTAAGGCTGTAATTCAGGAAGTAAAAGCAAAAATCCTATCTGCAATTTTTGTGCGACAAATTGGACACTCTGAACATGCAAGTGAACAAGATTTACACACTGCAACAGCAGGGGAAATACCAATGGTCAATAATGTCAACAATAGAAGACTGCAACAAAGAGTGTTCAGAGGCAAGCAGATTTGAAGTAACTTACAGCTGAAATGCCGACAAGGGAGAAGCATTGCTGCAGTTGGTGATTCAAAGCATACTTTACATACATGGGAATTCGCGTCTCCATTCCCCATGTACATTTGCTCTTTTTCCTTCATCTCTTGCATTCTTGCCTGAATGCATTGAATTCAGAACAATGTCAGAACTACGGAACCACATCTAAGCAGCCTCTTCTAATACCAGGGTAAAGATAAATTACTTAGCTCTGACTCCGACCATTGGTTAAAGTTTTCCGGGAAGACAATGCATCAAATAAAAACGTATTTGAAAAAAAATCAAGAATTGATCTGCTCTGGACACATGTAAACTAATTTGTACAGAACAACTCAAAAACTCAAAGATGGTATCTGTGGTGAAGCTGTTGGTATGATAACTGAAACACTGATAGGCTGATAGCAAAGCAACTTTACCATACTTTTTTTTTAAAGAGGATTGTTAGTGGTTCCCCACTTACCCCCAACGTGACTCGAACTTTACCATACACCCTCACTATTTAGACAGTTTCTAGAATCAGAAAGCAACGATGTTCCTACCCTGACAAAAGCATGGAGACTGAACTTGTTTCGTCACTTGTTCTCCTCTTCTTTAAAGGATGACTCTTATACAAATTCACGATGTAGGCACATGGAACCTCCAAAGATGATCCCTTTATACATATGAAAAGTAACGACATGAATAGTGTGTCCACTACTAGGATTTAAGTATTTAACCAGCATACTTAACCATGGATTGATGAAAGAGAAAGTCCATACAGTAGGTTTATCCCAGAAGATTACAAGAGTAAGGTTTTGAAATTAACTATACTTGGTAGTCTATATTTACAGAATGGTGCTCTTCGGCTGCTGGGAAACTTCATGGTCCACTGTCTCTGTTGTGCTTTTTCAAGAATTCGGATTTTCTCAATTCTTTTTGAAAGCCTGTCCATCTAGCGCTTCCAACAATATCATTGATTCTATCTTTTCCAATTGTAAGGATTAATGTGACACTGACTAAGGAATGTGATTGGGGTCAAGTCAAAATAGGTCAAAACTCTCCTGCACAAGTATTCACATCTTCAAGGCACATGGCAAATAAAATTACGAATTGAGACCTAAACAACTGTACCAACCACAATGAGACACCTAACATCCTTGAAGAAAATATCTTAATGAGCCTCCATCCCAAAGTGAGGTCCCAAAAAGTGCCCATTTATATTAAGTTAGTTCACTACATTCACCTTTGCCACCCATTAAGTTTCATTGTCTACCAGAAATGTTATAACGGTACGAAGGTAATTTTGTGCGCCTGCCACTAATATGCCTGTGCGACAACTTTCTTAATCGCCATGAAAAACTCAAAATGGAGACTCATTTTGGGACGGAGAAGTTAACACAACAAAACAAAGAAAACAATAACCTATGGGGTTTAGAAAAAGAAAGTCGGTAAGAAATTTCAGTCCGTCAAAATGCATTAAGTCTTCTAGCTGTAAAGGAACCAAATATAACCAGACAAACGCAGCAAGAGGAATGCACGCACAGCAAAAATAGATATTTACCTTCAAACGAGCAACAAGCGGTTCTTCCTTTGGATTGTCAAAGACTGGTTTACTCTCTTTGAGGGCTGTATAATTATTGTCACCTGTTTCTACTTTTGGGTCATCAACATGCTGTATGACGTTGTTATGCCTCTCATTTGCATTTGACTCTGGCATAGATCCCCCCTCTTTCTTCAACTGAGCAACGAGAACCCACATGTTTGCCAAATCATTCTCCAAAGCAGCTTCCCTTTTCTTTGCTTCCTCAACCTTTCTCCTGTACTCATCTTCAACAAGCTCTTTTTCAGCCAATGCAGCCTCAAGGCTGGCCTCCCGCTGCTTTCTTGCTTGCAACTCCATTTTCAAATCATCCGGGTCTAGGTTCCATGAGTCAAACTCATCATAAACTTCATTTGCACGACTAGCAGGCCGGCCTTTACGACCAGGTCTTAGGCCATTGCGATTACCCCCATTTCCAGGTTGTATACCTCTAGAGTTCATTAACTCGCGTGTAGCAACTAGTTCTTTTTCTAGTTTTGCATTCTGTAGTGAAAGCTTGGTTACTTCTCCAGCTAAATTCTTCAATTCAACAGCAGCAGCAGAGGCCAATTCCTTGGCATAAGAGGCTTCTTCTGAGAGTTTTTGATTCTGTACACACAATCCACTATTCTCCTCTAAAAATTGGACATGCTCTAGCTTTAGCTTCTCATTCTCAACCTCCTGCGCAGAAGGAAACATACAACAAAATGCATAACTAAACCCTGTTGCAACTTTCAATTCATTGAGAAGACACTAAAATACATTGATATTTAACATTCACCAATGTACATATTTAAAACTGGTCTAAGAACATTCATCTATGAGGCATGAACCAGAAAGTCGCACTAAATTTATTGCATGGTGAATAACACCAAAACACAAAGGACAAAGCTTATTCAATGAGAGACAAACTCCCACCACTTAGCATTTTGCAGGGTCTTCCTCATATAACAACTTGGAATTATTTGCTTTGTCAGCTGTGAAGTGATTTCCAAGTTATGCGGATTATCTAAGGAGTGCTTGTTACAGACGAAGCTGCCTTGGCCCTAGTCAAAACCCATATTAGAGTAGTGTCTACTGGACGCATGATACCTTTAAGTTCTTAGCTACTGAGTCACCGACTATAAAGTAAAAAATTACAAACATAGAAAGTGAATAGCACTTAAGAGTAACCTCTTAGAGACTTACGTCACCACTATGGAATAATTACTATTGCAGAATATGATTCTAATGCACACAAAACATCAATAGCCAGCTATTATGATTCTGGTTGGGACCTATCCTAAGCATGGGATTAGGTGAGTCAACTGTGGTATGGGACAAGTTTAAGAGAATTGATTTGACACGTTCCATCAGTCAAGTGAGTTTTGGCGTATTGGTCAAGGATCTTAATATTTGGTATCAGAGCATGCACCTGGGTTTGAGTCACAGAAAGTGCTACCTAGGAGAGGGCAACCTGGAGCAGAGTGTGAGCTGTCCGAAAAAGGAAAGAAAAAGAGCTACATGCCGCCAGAGTGAAACCTACCTAGAGTGTGAACCGTCAAGACGATGGATGCAGAGCATTGTGAATTGTTATGCTTCTGGGTGGGACCCATCCTAAGTATGAGATTAGGTGGGTCAATTTGTGGTATGGGACACAGATTTAAGATAATTGATTTGATGCATTCCATCAGTCACGTGGTTTTTGGCATATTGGTCAAGGATCTTAACACCAGCATTCATAAGGTTGCTAAAAATGCCCCATCCAAGATTTAAGAGTGTTGGCAATCACCTGAAGCTGAATCTTTTTCCTCAACTCCTCAATGTGTTCTTCTGATCCACGCTGTTCGGGAGAAATCAATGGTTTTTCTCTGTTGACTGAAGCTAGCTGTTGCTCTAGGAGACTAATTCTCTCTTGCAGTTCCTTGTTTTCTAAGCACTGGCAACAAAAAGAATAACCACATGAATGAATAGGAGGAAACTATTACATGCCATGTCAGTGCAAGCATGCTCACACTAATCAGGGATTTGGCATTCTTAAGCTATATTGAAGACAGGGAAAACTGGGAAAAGGTGTATCTGAAGAAACTACTTGCAGGGAAAAAGCTATGTTTCAAACCTTGTTCTGCAGTTGTTCCTGGAGGATGCGATTGTCTGCTGACTTAATCTGCAAGTGTGTATAAACATTTAAGAAGTGGACAACTGTCATACTAGCGACATTAAGCATACAAGGAACGGAAATACCACATTCGTAAAATTTTAAATTAAAAAAAAATACTTTTTGTTCTGGTTAATATAACTAATTTCTTGGACTAAAGTCACTAAACCAACATGAGGAAAAGTTAAGGGGAGTTTTAAAGGTTCACCAACCTCTAGCTCAAATCCCTTTTCGTCGCATTGTGTCATCAATTTCATCATCGTCTGTTGTAAAAGAGATAAAATTAATAAATTCAGAGAAATCTGAATATTCTCTATAAGCCATCATATATTACCACATGCAGAGGATGGCAAAGCTAAGGGCAACAAGTGTAAACAAAATGAGAGATTACCTGCTGCATGCCGACCAATGATGTGTTAGAGATCGAAGCCTCACCACTCTCAACTATCTGCTGTTCTAAGACCCTCATTTGCCTTCTCTTTTCTTCAATATCATGTTCCAAGTTTTGTATCTGTGTTCACAAGCATGGGTCTAATTAGAGTCCAAAATCCATTGAAGAAAACAACTGAGCAAGCTACAGCCATATATCTTCGGGATAAGATATATGGTTTTCATAGAAAAATGAGAATCTGTTGATGAAGAAAAGAAAAAGATAAATGTCAATGAGATATTTATATTCTTTAGCCTGAACTTCATAATAGAATATGTTCTAGAACTTCTATGTATAGCTCGAGTAACTAAATTCAAGAAGTGACCATACTCTTAAGCTAATAGCTAAAGTACATAAGTATCAAATGTAACTAGAGTGTGCAAGCCAACATGTCCAACAAACTAGCACCATAGGAAATTACTTCTGCTTACAGATTTACACTTGAGAAAACAAAAAATTTAAAATAAAATAAATAAAAACCTGCTTCCATGTTTTAAAGAGACATCTAGGAGTTAACATATCTCAGATGCAAAAAGTTGCAAACTCTATGAATTGCATTCAAAGGTGTTGAAGAGAAATGACAAAGAAATCCCGCCATCGGACATACATGACCAATGGATTTACATCGTTCAACTTAAAGGTGACAAGATACAAAGGGAGCTTACAAGGATAACTTATGATAGCGACTACCATACATTAGTTCAGCCCAAATCTAATGCTTCATTGCTTAATCAGTTGAGATACGACACAGAACACCCGCTGAACTGACTGAACCATCAAGTATAAAACTAAAAGCAATGAGCTGGGATCGCTGAAGAGGGTAGAAACTTCTTGAACTGTAGATCCCATATTTCAAGAGCACCTCAGTCTCGTATACCAAACAAGAAAACTGAGGCATGAGAATGGGACTTTCATTTGACTTCACTAAACTGCATACCTAGACAGTTGAATTGCATCATATGGAAAAAGAAAGCGCCAGCAAGCAGCACAATAGGAGAGGTCAAAGATTGGATATTTATGAACGTTAAAAATGAAAATTTTTCCTTATAATCCTGCAGAAAAAAGGAAAATCCAAGTTCCCTTGAATAATGGCTTCAGAAGCAAGATGATAGAGTTATCTCAAATCTCCGTCACTGTTAAGAGAGGGGCCAGCCAAAAAGTAAAACAAGTGCACATGATGCACAAAGTAATAGGCTAGGGCCAGCACAAAATAGACCCACACACAAAAAAAAAAAAAGGCGAAACCCAGGTGAACCATCAGAAATAGTAAGGCCAGAATACAAACATTGCAAAAACACAAAAGTTTGATTATCATCAAAATAGCATGCATGCAGTACAGAAACATATTTTGCAAGGAAGACTTCAGGGTGTGAAGCTATACTTGAGTTTTCGAGCTCTCAGGATCATTTGCAGACTGTTCTATTAGACGTTTCAAGGTACTGGTGCTGAATGCAATCTCACCAGCAAGCATTTTAACTTGCTCAACTAGGAGGTCCATCTGATCTGACATCGTGATCCCATCCTAGAGTAAACAAAATATCATCAAAACTAAAGTAGAAAACAAGGTACATGACCTTAAAATAAACTTCAAAAATGTTTGATGAAAGAATGGAAATGACAGCAATTTTGTTATTCTACATCATTTCAATAAAAGATAGGGCAAATACGGATTATTAGAGGAGTAAAAGATGGCCCATCTACAATATTTTTACCCAAAAGAAACCATTGCTGTGAGCAAGGCAAAAGGCAAACAAGCCATGCAGAATGCAGGAAAAAGAAAATGCAACAGTAGTTACTCACTACTTATTATCCCTAATAAATTATGATGTATGTGCAAATGTTCATGAAATGAGTTATGCATATTTATGTACCTTAATAAGCCAATTAGTTATTGAGCATCAACAGGACTGCATCAAAAGCATCAATTTTACATGAATCAACAGAGTGTTAACAAGTGCCTAGCAGCACTGTCTAAGGATCAACTCATGAGAAAATATTTTGCATTAGAGTTCATGGAAGCTGTAATGGAATTCATAGACTTGTATAACAGCTGGTTTTCTATAAAATAAGATCTTTTGCGGGTGCTCTAGCAGCCTCTACCATTGTTCACTTACCCACTAATTAGAATGTCATGTTAAGTGTAAATTTCTAATGGTCTATAAATGTGAAAGTGGAATTAAACTAGTACATTGAAGAAAGCAAAAATAAGCAAACCTATGGGATGAAACATACTATAAGGAGTTTTGAACCACATGTAGAACCGCTGATAAATTCACCCGCTTGAGTTGATTCAGTAACCGTGCTGCCGGTTGGTGAGAGATCCTCATTCCACTTGCTGGACGATCTTCTGTGTTTAAGTTCATAAGATGGATCTGATGGAACACCCAGAACAAAAGATGGAGAGTCCTTTTGATACTCGCTGTCCACGAGCAAAGAACCATCACGTAGAACATTCACATTCTGGAGAAAAATGACATCAAAAAAATTGTCATTTAGTTCAATTATATAAGTTAACTCCAATTGAAACAAAGTTCACTTAAAAGTGCGAGAAGGCCCATAAGATACATAGTCAATAGTAGACACTCAGGGAAGACCAAGATGGACATAAACCTAGAAACTAAAGAAGTGATATCTGGCTTAAATCATACAGCATAAAAATCATGAGCAAAAAAGAAGCCAGCAATTCAAGTTTCAAAAAAGGTTGAATGTCAAGATATCATCCTAATATGATCCGTACATAGATGCTCAAGATTAAAGTATGCCCGTTCAGGCTTAAGGGAAAGAATGAGCACATAAGTATGTAGAAAAATGAGCAACTTACATCATCCTTGCCAACAGAAAGATTACGCTGGTGGCTGGATACATCAGTCAATCCGGGAATCGTGTTTTTTGAAGAAACAAGTATTAGCTTGGTTAACCTCTGAATTCTACTCATTAGGGCAGCCTTCGCTTCTTCTTCTTCCTCCAATCGTGACTGCATCTTCACTTGTCCTTCTTCTAACTATTGAACAAACAGAATGTAATGAATTAGCATGCGAAGATACTTGGGACTATGTAGTCTCGTTGAAAGACTAGAGAAACCATGAAACTGCATATCTGCATTAACATGTACTGCTGCCATCATACTAATTATCTTTTCGATTTAAATGAGGTTTGTAATCACTCACAACAAAGAAAGAACATCAAATGACACCTTTTGTCTTAAGCTCATAATCTCTTCAGGATTGACACCAACAAGCATTCCTTTCCTCAGTTGGTCAAGCTCTTCTTTGAGGACAGAAATTTCTCTTTGGTACTTCTTGATCAAAGATTTTTCATCAATAATCTGGTAAATATTTCAAGCAACATAGCAGTGAGCTTTTAGTTGGTTTTGTTATAAATTTTCTGCAAATATAACATATGCTTATGTTATAGCAAACCTTATTACGCGAAGCATAGATTTCAACACGTTTTGCCCTGCTTGCAAATTTTAATGTGTTGTGAGTCTCCTCCATATTACTGGATGCAGGAGTAATTGTGCAGATAAGCTTGTAAAAAGGAAGGAAAAAAAAAAAAAACTGAGTCAGGCTTGGTTCACATGCTAATTTTATAAACTAAAATGTGTGTATCAGATCTTGTAAACTTCAACAAAAAAAGGATCTTGTAAACAAAACCCAATAATGTTCGAACACATCCCTCTTGTTTAATTTGGCTGTATTTTGTACTTACTGAAACATGACCATGCCCGCTGAGAGAAGATTGCAGCAAACGGGTAAGCTTTGAATCTCTATATGGAACATGAGATGCCTTTCCCTCGCTAAGTTTTCCGATCACCTTCACATCCAAATCAAAATCATATGTTTAACTGACACCAAAACACGTAAGTGGATGAAGTAGTTAACGAAAGATATGTGATGGGTTTGAACTGCCACAAACCTGAACCTTACTACTGTTCATTAATATATACTGTAACAGTAGTCAGTCATTTTATAAATTTACAAAAGAGAATTTCTAATACCATTACTAATGATATCTAAGTACTTACAGTTCCAAGAGTTAGCAGACTTTTATTTATATAAGATCCTTCCTTTCTCCGAAGTCCTGTTGTTTCAGTTTTCGAGCTCTCAGATCCAGCTAGATCAATTAGATTCTAAAAGAAAGAAGCAACGATCATAAGCACTGTTCAACAATATGGAATAACAAAGTTTGAAGATTATGAATCGCTCAAGGCGTACAAGTTGGGAAAAGATCACTCCGTCATATTCATCACCGTGGGCGCTACTCTCAATCATCTGCAAGGGCATTGATATATTAAAATCAGCTGATACAAAGGAATACAGCATACAAACAGTTCTCAAACCAGCTAAAGAAAGAACATGTAAACTAAATATATAAACTCAGAAAACAGTGTGGTTAAGGAGGAAATGATTATAATCAGAAAACCATTAAGAACGAGGTGGCTTCAAAGATGATACCAAATTGTGTTTAGTTGAAGAATCATGGATATCCGTTGATTTCAGTAAATACAAGAGATAAGAGCCTGCCTGAATTATAATGCAAATTCAGTTCTTCCCCTTGCACTCTACCCAATACTAAAAAAAAGTGTGGATAGAGAATCAGACATGCAATGGAATATAATTGAGTCTTGTCAATAAACAATTTAGACAATGTACTCCAGTATGCTGATAATTTCTTCCATCCAACCCTTGAAATAATGAACAACAGTTAACACAATAGAACCTATTGGCTATTCCACCTTTCCAGATTTACCTTGAAAACGTACATAGCAATGATTAATTGGCAACCGCTACATGAACCAGTAGATCTTTTACAACCCTCAATTTCAAAGGAGATTCAGGAAACCCAGGTTTCTTTTGTATAGTACATATATACCCGACCAAAAACAGTGGGTTTATATTCAGCTATATCTAATAACAGACAATCATAAGATGATCTGAAAACTGAAGGAAGTAGAATCCCATCAGAAGAACTGAATTATGGGAAGTCATAGATTGAACAAGACATAGGTATAACACAAGCAGATGATTCCAGTCGGAGAAATGTAAGGTATTATAGGGAAAAAACAATATGCATCTTGCATGCAAACCGTACCAGGGTAAATATTGTGTGGCTACGACTACTCAGTAAATTAAAATTATTCGATCCCACATGACGGTGCTCTGCATATACAGAACAAAAGTCAAAGCCGTTACACTCGATTCTTGAGTACCAAATGTTAGGGCATGGAGGTAGAGAAATATATATATATATATATATATATATATATATATATAAGAGGACCCAATACATACCTTCTCCTGCAGCAATAAAGGAAAGTGCATGGCCAGGTGACAAGACAACTTCTTCCTTGATACCCTCAACATAAGTACCCTAGTGAACAGAGAGATAGTGTCGGTAAAACCAACATGAATGAATCCAGTAACATTACATACTAAAACGGAAAAATAATACTCTCTCCATGTCAAAATCAGATGTCTTGGTTTGGATAGCACAAAGTTTAAGGAGAATCTTTGACTTATGACACATATGGACAAAAAGCGTATTTGTGGGTCAATGAGTAATTTGTGGTCCAAGCTCTTTCTTTTGTTTCCAAAAGAAGAAAGTGCACACTTATTCTGGAACACCCTAAATGGAATAGTGAACAATATCAGAAATTCAAAAGCAAACACCCGATGTAGGTGAAGCTAGGCTAGGAACCAGAACATGATGTTGGATTTTACAGTGTGAGAACAAAAACTACCTACACTAGGTAGAGATACTTTGAGAAACACGGTGTTATACTAGTCTAACTCAACACCGGGACGATTTCTTGTCAGTGTGATTGTGTCAATAAGTAGGCAAAATTACCATCAGTTACATACAGAAGCAAAGTCAAGTTAGACTATTCATCTGGGTATAAGCATTTAGTAAATAATAATAATAATAATAATACATGTTTGAGCCCAATTAAACAAAATCAAGTAAGGATTAATTTAGTATGGTAGAAACCTGAGCATCTTCTCTAACACGCAAATTTTGACCAGTTGGATCAAGTAAGTCATTTATCACCTGATAAATGAAGCAATAGCAGCACTACCAGTCAGAAACTTCCACATAGATCATTCAGGAAATGGGACAGTTATGAAGGAGAAATGCAAAACTTCAAAGTTCAAGAAGAGACAGAAATGTGAAACGTGCAAGGAGAAAATTATGAAGTTCAAATAAACAATAATCGAATAAATCTGCCATACATAGAAATTCTTCAGAAATGGTAAGTAAATCACAATATAAAACCGAAAAGATAAGTCAATCCTTGTATTTTGACACTTGACATTCATTTGTCAAATTACGGACCTTTGACGAAATATTGATCCCTCTCTCAGTTGTATAAATTCAAACAATCAAGTACTGACCTCATTATAAATTTCAAGGTATGACACCCGAAGCAAGAACTCTCGTCCTGGTGTCTGAAGAAAGAACATAAGAGTTAGCCGTTCATACCTCAACCATGGACTACAAGGAGATAAATGTGGCTCTGTGTGTGTACGTGTGTGTGTGTGTGTGTGTGTGTGTGAGAGAGAGAGAGAGAGAGAGAGAGAGAGAGAGAGGAACTGCTATGGAGCACAAAGCAAAAGGTGCCATAGAATGCTAAACCAGCAGTATGCTATGGATAGATAAAGGGCTGAAAATGGGAATTTAAAACTCAAATCATA
>JAOTQG010107489.1:0-12465 GCA_025631175.1 Iris virginica
CCTAAGAAATATGACAAGGGCAATTTTTGACAGCTGAGACAAAACCCTAGGTTTGCCAGCGAATCTGCTATTCAACATCTTTTCTAAGATCCCAATCAAGTAATCAAGTAGGACAACTCTCAGAACTTATGTTAGTAACCACTACAATAAGTAGTAAAGCTCTCATGATATTGAATCTCAAACATCAACAAGGGCAAAACAACTGAAGCTAAACTTTGCTAAGACGATGGCAGTTACATTCTCATTGAATTTATCACTCCTTTCCGCGCAGAGAGTCATCACAAATTAACGGTCGTCATTAATAGACATTGACTCTAGACACACAATTTTTGCACAATAGATGTATTCTACGTGGTTTTCAGTAATGTACTTTTGTTCCCTAAAACGGACCAAATGCATGTGCATATTGATTTTACACTTTCGACATGTTGGCCATTAATTTTCTAAAAGGACTTTCAGAGCCGCACAGAGGTATATAACTGACAGCAATACATGAAAGCAATTGATGTCCAAGTGTGTACAATGTTAACACTTAATATGTCAAGTAGCAAAGTGTGGTTTTGCAGCTGGACTAGTAAGTACTGCTGTGTTTAAGAACTAGGAAAAGATAAATGCAAACAATACCACTAACAAAGATAAGCACGCTCTGTAAGAATCATAACTCCCATGCAAAAAACAAAACCAACATAAAAAATGCGGGAGATGTACAGGGGAAAAGGTTAGAAGGTCTCTAATACTGGCAGAGATTGATAACAGAAGTCAAAGATAGAACAACGCGCGAGAAAAATAACTATAGCGTTACCTCATCAACACAAAGACGTGAAGGTTCTTTTGCCAACTCTAAAACGCCCTTAATTAAAGACCGTAACCCTTTTTCCGGAGATATGAGATAAGGTTGATAACCATCTGCTTCTAGCACAATCTGGTATAAACTCAAAAAGGTCACCACAGAGCGAAGAAAAGCATAGACCATTGAAATACAACACAAAACTGAAATGATAAAACTATACCCTCTTGACATTATTTATATCAAAATGTCTGTCCAAAGGAAGCTGTTTAATCCTGCTTGGAAAGTTGCCCTCAAAGCTAGCCACAACTTTCCAACCACCACCCTGCAAGACATTTCCAACCATAAAAATGTAGCGGGCAAAATTCAAATCTACTAATACTACAAACAAGCAACAAATGCTCAGAGCTGCAGCATCCCAAGCTCTTCTAACATATCATTGCCGAGTGGAAACAACAAATTGACATACAGAATGCTAGGTATGCATATGCTTTACTTTCTAGGACATTGCGAGGTATACACAAAAAACCATTCTCACCTTTGACTCTAATAGACATGATATATTTTATGCACTTATTTAGGACTCTTTTCCATTCATAAGTAAGTTGGTTTCGAGCATTCTATTGTGATTTGATAAGTGTTTTTGGTACTTGCAGGGGCCTAGGTGCAATTCCGTGAAAGTAATGAAGTTCAGGGGCTTAAATGACAAAAGTAGAAGAAGGCAGAAAAAACAGCTATAGCAGTTCAAAGTGCTATAGCGCTCCAACCGCCATAGCATTATTTTGCGCTGTGCAAACTGAATTGAATTGGTTTCCTTTTCGGCTTTCCTTTTCTGAGGTGAACTTCACAAGGACGTGCAGAAGGACTCTTTTTAGCATATGTAGACTCCTAAACACATTAGATTCAGTTTTTAATTATTTTTTATGCAATTTCTATTTTGGAAACAATTAGGGAATTATGGGATACTTGGTATTTAAGGCATAGAGAACCACTAGGATTTTCTCTCTTGCCTCTTTGTTATTCCCAGCCACTCTTAGCTTTAGAGACTTCTGATTTTTAGCTTTAGATTAATCGTTCTTCATTGTTCAAGATTCGCAATCGACAATTGAGGATTAATCGAGTTACAGGGTTTTCACATTCTTACATTGTAAGTGCTCGTCTTAACATTCGATCTATTTACATGTTTATTATTTGCTTAGATTTAATCGTGTGCTCTTGAATCGAGATTGACAACCTCGATTCCTGATCCGGGATTGTGATTCGTTTTTGTTTCTTGCATTCTAGTCTTTATATTGTTACGCGAATTAAGGATTGACAACCCGAGATTCGCGTATTCAGATTACTTGCGTGATAGTTACATATTGTTAGTAGGGTTCCGAGATTGACAACCTTGGAATTCAATTAACAATATTAGAGTAGCTATTAATTACAAACAATCATCGCAATTTGCCTGCTTAGATTAAAATTGATATTGAGTAACTCGTTGAGAAAACTGATTCATCCGTCCTCGTGGGATCAACTTTTACTTATCATATATTACTTGTGTGACCGCGTGCATTTGCGCGTAATTTTCTATACTAGAAATTTCACATCAAGACATATGAAGTGCATGATTAATTCGTCTTAGCACCAAGTAAGTACTGTGATTTCTTATTAATCACAAGCTTGACCACCCATATTGAGAGTCAAGCTTGGCATTTTTTGTACTCGTACCCTATCACCTCTTTTTTATTGGAATTTTTTAAGCCAGCGATGCAGTAGGAATATTACCAAAATGAAGTGCAATGAGACATATCAATCCTGCATTTCCATTTAAAAGAGAGTATTGCAAACAAATGTATTTTCCTCTTAAGCATGCAAGTAAGCATAATTCCAGATTTTAGATTCTCACCTCACCGGTTGTAATATGTTGGAGAAATTTGTCCTCAAATTCACGACAAAGCTCCAATGCCAACGCTCTTGTACCTTCAGAACTACTAACCATTGATTCTCCGAGCCTTACTAACTCATCTTGTACAATCTGAGACTTTCCCTGTAGCCTGCACAAATCACACACTAATATATAAATTAATAGCCGGATAGAAACTATCAAGCTGTAGATAATACAAAACAAAAGCATAAATCTATTGCAAGTGTTCATCTACTACTAAGCCTAAAATCACTGTCTACTACATGAACATATTTAGAAAGATAGACAAACCATCAAAACCTAGAAGAAGAATAAGATGGGCATCTGAGTGAAAGTCTACCTGCACTTTATAGATTAAAATGTAGGTATTCATAAGGAATGCACTTACATCACTTTTGAGGCAATTCCATATTACTCCCTCCGATCTTAAATAAGTGTCCCCTTTGAATTGGTACAAAGTTTAAGGCAATGCACATAACTCTACTAAAAGAATGTAATTAGTGGTAAGTAACTTAAGTCTAAGGTCCATAGGAACTCTGGATATAAACCATCCATCAATTTCCCAAGAAAGAAACATTTGAGATCATCCCAAATACATTTATTAATGCACTCACTCAGTCTCATTAATATTGGCGAACTTTCTATTTTTGTATGTCTCAAAGATTTTGGCCACTTCAATTTTCAATAGACATTTATTGCTTACTTTCTCATTATACCCCCAACTATACAATCTATTTACAATGTAAATCAATTGCAATTTAAAGTTCAGTTAATCATTAATAAGGGTAAAAGTGGAAAAGAGAGAAACAATGAATGCATTAATTGTTAAATCTTAATCCATGAGCTTTTGTCCCTTGGCCAATATAATTGAGACGGAGGGAGTAGAACTTATTAAGATTGCATGGAGTATCTCATGGTTCCCTTTAATCAATTAAAAAGAGAAACATTAAATACATCACCCATGAGGATGAACAAAACATCCTACTTCAAAAGCTTGTCTGTTATACCCATTCCAGCTTCAGCACAGACGAAGCTCAGAAATAGCTCTGCGACTATACATTTCACTGTTAACCGGCTAACGCAGCTTATTTGACATGTATAATGTACCATTGAGTTATCAAAGACCAAAAGTAAATGATGACAGTAAGGCCTTAATGCCCAAAAAGAGTATTTGTTCCTCCAAAACGGCTGCAATAGAGAACTGTGATTGGGATTCTGGGAAACCCAACAAACAAAAGGCTCAACCGCATCTATGAGACCAAATAAAAGGCTGATAAGATGAGAAAATATTCTGACTACTCCGTACCTAAGAAGGGTGTGACCAACTGGAAAAACCATAAACATAATTAAAGATAGCATATACGAATACCTATACCAACTCCTACATGTTTGATCATAGTAGTCAATCCCGGATAGCGGCGCGTAGCGGCCGACCTCGAAATTGGGATTGCGGGATGACCGCTATTTCATTTTAAAAAAAATATATTGTGATATAATTAATAGTCTTAACATTATATATATATATATATACTAAAAAAAAAATTACCTAAAATTTATTAACATAACATTCATAACAACAATAAAATTCATAGATGAAGGGATGTAAGTGTAAAATTGCTTAATTTATATACTTGAACTGCCCTAAAACTTACGGAACTCCGCCACTGCATTGCATATGCTCCTCGTACCAGGTTCTGTCCTCTCTCTCTCTCTCTATATATATCTATATATATATATATATACCCGTACCAGACTACTAGGGTTGCGACAGTTGCGATTAACCAGATCCGATTGAAATTCATTCAGATTCCTTGGTCGATTGGATGATATCTGACCAGTTCCGACAGATTCCTTGGCTGATTGAACTAGATCTGACCGATCCGACAAATTCCTTGGCCGATTAAACCAGATCTGACCAGATTCGCCGCTGCCCTATTGAAGTGAAATTAGTCGAGATTTCCTAAATTACCCAAGGTTTCCAAGATTTCCCCCGACAAAGTAAGGGGCTTTTAGGAATTTCAACGCCTTTCCGCTATTCCCGCGATTCGCGCCACTATTCCAGCCGCGAATAGCGCCCTCCAACCGCGACGAGGATCCATCCCGCTATCGAAGGGATGTCGCGGGGATGGCCTTGGCCGCTACGTCGTGCCGCTATCGCGCGCTATTGACTACTCTGTGTTTGATAATACAAAACATGTTGAAAAAACAGCTGCTTTCCCATTCTACCAGTAGATGATGAAATGCTACCAAATGCCAACAACATGCTCCTAGAAAACTTGCTACAAAACAGTATTTGGAATTATCTTGCACTGGAGTATGCACCTAACTCTTCAAGCAGGCTTCAAAATGTAACCAAACATTTTGAGATAGAGGTTCTTAACAAATGCCCTCATCAGCCAAATCCAACAGTTTACAAGAGAACCATCCCAAAGTAATCCGCACTCAAGAACACCCCCCCCCAAACCAAAAAAAAAAAAACCCAAGAAAGAAAGAGAAGAAGGAACAATTGAAAAACAAAGAGCAGAAAAGGAAGGTTATCTGCTCCGCAAGGTACGTAGATCCTCACCCGTTCCCACACGAACGAAACAAAAGGAAGGCAAGAGAATTCATCCACAAAAGCAAACACTAATAATGATGGCAAAGTAGAGAGGTATAAGCAAATTGCAACCGTGAATTTCTTCGTATGATAGAGATCTTGTTTCCAGCACAAACATCCCAAATAAACGTTAAAAAGCAGTATAAAAGCTTCAGCAGAAAACAAATGTCAAACAGCAGCTAGACAAGAGATCTTACCCTGAAAGAAGATTCGGAAGCCTGATTTTCATACGGCTACGTATCTGCTGAGCAAGAGTCTCAACCAAGGCTATTCTACCAAGCTTGTTTGGAGGGGCTCCAGTTAGAATAGATTTTAAACTTTCACTTTCAGCTCGCCAAGCAGTTTCTAATGAGTTATCTGTTCCAACATTTCCTGATTGTGCTGATGCAATGGAAACAGATTGACCAATCAAAGCAACCCAAGGGATATCAGATGTACTTCGCGGCCCTTGATTCGAAAGAAGAGCTTGTACAGCAGCAAGTACTTTGGGATCCGATGACGCCTGATCTATTTTACTAATGACACCAATGGTTCTTGTAGCTATAATGAACAGAGAAGTACAGTTAAAGGGAGCTAAACAGAAATGGTCTCTCAAATTTTGTACTGGAGATATCACCAAGGGAAAAAAAACTGACAAGCAAGCATGAATGATGTTACAAGGTTAGCAGAAAACTCACATTCTCCATCATATTCCTTCGCAAGTCTGAGGGCCTTAGCAGAAGAAATTTCCGGGGCCTGAGCAGCCGGTATTACAACCATCAAAATTGCATCATTGTGCTCGGCATACTCAGCCTGCATGATATATTTGGCTATTAAATCACTTCCCACGTAGATTACACATTGAGTTAATTTACATAAAACCACAAAGCACCTTTACTTACAATAAGTATAAATCTAAAACTACTGAAAACTTATTATGGGCAGCAACTTACCAATGAATCATCTAGATTTCCTTTCTCCACTCCCGGTAAATCAACCAATTTCAAAGAAGGGGCTATATACCAACAAAAAAAGGAAGGAAAAATCAAAAAAGGAAATAAACACAATGTTGTACAGAAAAATGTAGAAAATAACAAGTGTAAATGCAGAAGCAGCTAATGTAGAAGGAATTATGTTAATACATTCCAATTTTCTATCAAATTCCAAAAATGAAACAGCAGCCAAAAGTCATCATAAGTATAGACCTTTGCACAACATGGTCAGGAATAGTAGTATATTACAAGTAATGAGGACTGTTTATCCTATTTTTTCATAACAATCTACTAGGTAAGGCATGTGATTGCCTATACATATAACCTATTTTTTGGGGCCACAGTCTAACTAATGATGTTCTTGCTACCTAGATTGAATGAAGAATTGAGATGAAAAGACAGGATCCCCAACATTTTCTAAGTATTAGAGCCTCCTCTCTCACACACTCATGATGATGCCTCATGGGTCTAAGGTGATGGTAGCTCTAAGAAGTTGACATTTGACAATATTCTAAAACATAGAAGCCGTTATGATGGAAGATAGTATTAGTAACACGTGAAATGGTAATGGGCTAAGAAAACTGATCATGATGTTAGGGTCAGACGAGTATGTATGGAAACAGGTATTTCTTCAACTCCACTCAGTGTTCCTGCTCCAATTCCTTACAACGCTGACTGATCCTAATATATTGTCCAACAATACTATTTATCCTCCAGATAGTGCTAGCAATCATGTAAATGGGAACTTCTTCAGAAAAATAAACTGTTCAACAGGAGCAGGAATGTGACTAGTTAAGTACATGACAAGGATCCTTGTGTTCATTATGCTTTAACCTTAGATAAAGTTAACAGACTGAGCTGACATTCTATACTCAAAAAACCAGTCTATCAGTATACTTGGCCAAGTATATTGAAGATTTGAAAGTTAGTATAACAGTATCCATATGTATCCTCACATAAACAGTAGAATATGTTAATCAATGAAGTGCTTAAGCTTTAACACTGAATCGCCAACCCACAGCCTTAATGTGTAGTTTTAAATCAGGACATCATGTGGAATTGATAGTTTAGCAGGCAATCCTTTAGCACATTTACAGAAAGTAAGAAAAAATTCTTACTACAGCACAATTAAATATGTCCTCAAAAATCAACACAAATTTTTCATCCTCCATTGTCACTTATGAACATTTTAATTTAACATATTGAGATCATATGACAGCAACCAAAGCATTCTATGAGTTGAACACTCATAATAGATAATGGACATACAAAATAAGTGTAAGTGTTCTACAAAACACCTCATTTGGGGATTTATAGTCATACTCTAGATTAGAGGTGCTAATTCCGAGCGTAAATATCATACTTATACCATTCACTAAGTTCAGCTTCACAGCCCACAATCAACTTACCAAAATTCAGAACTCCAAGAGACTGAATAATGATCAAGAGTGAGGAAGATGAAGGTGACATCAAATCTTCTACAAAATCTCAAAAAACATAATCCCAAACTAACCTGTACTAGTCCGCAGCTTCAAATATATTTCATCACGACTCTTGCCTGATATTTTGCTTAGCCGATCCTGTAAAGAATGCCGAAGAGCGCCTGATGGACAAGCAATGACAGCAGACATATTCATAAATTAGGAGGGCATCATCATTAAGACGGAAATCCATTGTAACTGAATTCCAAATTATTTGGAGCTTGAATGGAGGTCTCACTTGCAGAAACTTGTTGGGATTTACTATCAATCTGCAACACGATTGATTTGCTACTCAAAGAACCATCCCTCTTCAAATCAATGCATATAGGTGCTCGAGTAGCACCACCTTCACCAGTAGGCTGTATGGACCAAAGACATAAACAAATGAAACCTGCATCTCACCTCTCTAACTTCTAAATATTTTTTTCTTGGAACCGGAATCTATTAGCAAACACAGCTACTTTTGAGAAAAAGTGGAAAAAACTTACCAAAGCAGGGTGCCCAATTAGACTATTCAAGACAGCTGATTTACCTGCGCCCTGAACATCAATGTCCACGATTAAAGAAAGCCTACCACCATTATTCAAACAATAAAACTAATATCCACTGATAGCCCAGCCAAATATAAATACTGAGCATTTCCATTGCAATAACTTCCCTAAAACATAATGAAGCAGATCATATCCACTGATAGCCCAGCCAAATATAAATACTGAGCATTTAACATATCACACTGGAGTGAATTTTATTAATATTTCATACAAAACAAAGAAGCATGCGTATCCAACATAAGCTATTACTTTCGCTTCTTTAAACTATGCATGAGTTAACAGTAAACTTATGAAGTAATAGACCCGCTTCTTCTTCAAATTGGTGGAGTAGAGCAGGTTCACATTCTTTACACCACCATAATCCATGTATGCTAGCACTGATATATGGTTAGATAAAGGATATTTACAGTTACTAATTTAGTAAAACAGAAAAATCCAAAATGTTCAATCCCTTTCGATCCTATAATTGCTAACCGAAATGCACCTAAAATCGCCATCATGATTATTAAGAAGAAAATGTATATCTAGTGCAGCCTCCGCTTGCGTCGTAGACATCTTAGGATGTCCCCGTTTATCTTTCTTTTCCTACTGCATTTGAGACTGTTAATCGATCCACAAAATAACTTTGATATTACTGACACACTTCCAGTTATAATGTTCCCTCCTGCAGTCTCACAACTTGAAATTGCATAGAAGTAACACCCCTCCCTCAACACAGGCAGAAGCGCCTCAACTTCAAGTAACAAAAAGTTCAATGTTTGTTTGTGTTTAGTAATTGAATTACTAGTCTAAAATGACATCATCGAAACAAAGGCTGATTGATGTTCATTCCAAGGATGGGTGTGAATACACCCAGTGTTAATAGCTACATTGGCCAATCTGAACAGGCCAATTCTAACCCGCGACATTTGAAAGGAATGGTTTCATCAAGGCATAGTCATACTGAGAAGACAGCTCATTACAGACATAACTACAGAGTGCATACTTTAGCAGGACGTCCATCTATTTATAACAGTAATACAAAACCTTAAATTACAAATAAGCTAAAGCAGCACACATAACCCAAAGATCAAATTAACTACATTAAGCCAAAGATGTACAATCTCACATCAACCAACTAGATCCATAGATCCGTTTCTCAAAACCGCGAGCTCAAACAAAACAAACTGCCGAATCCAATCAAATTCCACAGAAAACCGAAACACAAAAAGTAGTACAGGCACGTGTGATTTCCAGTGCGGAGAACTCACTGTGTTTCCAAGCGCGACCACGTTGAGGAACGTGGAGGGACGTTTCGAGGACGACGGGGAGGTCTCGTCGACATCTTCGTCGGCGAGGACGGCAGCAGCTTGCCGCATCGAATCGGAGAGCTGGGACAATTCTTCGATAGCCTCCATGATCTTCGAATAGAACTGAGTCTTTGATGAGACCAGATCAAAGAGAAAATAAATCGGTAGGAGGATGCTGATAATGAGAAGGAACCCTAGGGGGATGTAGAGGAATTGCTTATAGGAGATCCCGTGGAGATTCGAAAAGATGGAGGAAATTTAGGGTTTCCGGCGAGAGGCCGGAGATTTGGAAGTGGGTGGGGAGGAATTTGAAATTGCGTTGGGAGAGAGATGAGGGAGGTGGGAGGGGAGAAGTTTATAATGTTGAAGGAAAGAAAAAATTAAAAGCTGAATGCGCTCTTTCTCTCTGTGTCTCTCTCCAGACTTTCTCTCTCCTCGTCTTTGTTATAAGCGTAGCTTCCTTTTGAATTTGACTCGTTTCCTATTTCCTTTTTGTTGTTTCAGTTTTTGGAGTTTCTACTTTTAAGTTTTTTTTTCTTTCTAAATATTTTTCTACAACCTTTTTCTATGACTGTAAGTAGATTTTAATTGGTTCGAATATGTTTAATTTAATTTAATTTAATTTAATTCAAGGTGGATTTTGATTTTATCCCATTAACTAATCATTTTGTCCTAAAATAATAATCAAATTTGATCAACTTGGTTGATTTTCGAATTAAAATATATTTGTCTAGGTTTAAGTCGCACTTTTAAAAATTACTGAATACTAAATTTAAAATATTCTTAATACAGTTTTTAAATATTATGGAGTGATATTTTTTGACCAAATTACTAAAAAGTTGCTAATTTTTTAAAATGCGACCCTCCTCTTTTAAAAAAAATGATATTTATTTTGATATAGAGGAAATATCGTACTAGCCAATTGCTATTCTAAGTCTAGATTTATTCTACATTGAATATTGAATTAATGGATTAAATTAATCTAATCACTTTATAATGTTGTATAACATAAAATAATAAAATAAATCAGAATAATTGTTGTTAGCAAGTTAGTAAAGAAACATAATTAAAACAAGAAAGCACGAAAATTAAATCGAAAATTGTATCTTTGCAACAGAAGGTGGAACGGTACCGATAAAGGATCTCGTATTTGATACAACTTTCTTAAAGCGAAATTGTTCCGGTCCCTTCAGATTTAACGAAATAAAACACCACCCATACTCCTTCGATTGTACAATCGGTGAAGCACATATCAAATGTGCTCGAATAATGAAATCGAGACTTTACAAGGGTTTGGATTGCAGTAGGGAGTGAATATCGAGAGATTGAGAAAGAGGTCGGATTTTTTTGTGCATCTTGACTCCTAAACTGACATGCAATTTATAATCGAAAATTATGAAGATTCCTTGCACGTTTTGATTTTCAATTCTTGGTTGGACTCTGAGTATTAATTAACTCCTTATCAATTAAGAACTTCAACTGATACGTTAGATTCGTTAGTTTACTAATCGAGGTTGATTAGAAATAATATTAACCTACGGGCCAAGCACACTCACAATGCGTAAATTGAACCGAATCGACCCTAGTCGAGCCGATCGTAAGGGCGGCGGCGCTCGCTGACATATAGGTTTTCATCTCTACAAAACATGGATGTCCCTAAGGGCATATCCTTATAACCAATATCTAGACTACATTAAACTCTTATTTTATCTCAATGTGAGATTTCTTTATAAAACTCACTTTAATGAACCATTCTCGAGGTCAACTTTAACATTAACTCTTTCAAGTATTTTAGCCGTTTAAGTTTTCACGTTGTAGCTCCCGCATTGAAATACTCATATTAACTCGGATGCACTTCTTAAGAGTAGTGGGATCCACTGTTATCAAAGTGGGTGTTACCCCCATTTTTCCAGCAATCCCCTACATTAATGATCAAATTTGGCCTCTAACCCATAAATAATCCACACAACATCTAATCACATCAAAAAATGTAGTAATAGGCCTTGAACCGTCCCTAGTGGTGTACCATGGAATATGCACGCCACTAGTGTAGAAAATGCCATGAATTATTCGCCACTAATTGCAAGCCTAGACAATGATATCCACACAATTAGAGATTTTTTTTTTCATTGCTCCATGTGCTCATATAACCCTTGAGCATTTTTCTGATTTTATGAGTGCTTTTAAAAAACTCAACCTTTTAATTCTCTAGAATGGGTCCAGTTTCACTCACATAGGTAAGCTCGTTGAGGTACTTTGTCATACCCGAGCTTATTACGAGTTATCTCATTCTCATATTTTGCAAGTAATCACTTCTCAATTTTTGACATGGAAAAGAACATGAAAATGTAATTTTTTAAGTGATGTGTTAATATCTATACATAGTTAGATTATCCATTTTCAACCTAGTTTTTGAGATCTCCGATTATCTATGTTAGGTTTCTACTATGACAAACTTATAGGCTTTAAGTCCATTCCATCGACAAGCTGAATATTTGCTCTCTTGGTAGTACTTTTATCTGTGGATCCGCTAATTCTCTTAGTCTTGACATAATCGATAGCGACATTATACCACTCGAAAGCAATTATTTAATTGTGTTATGTCTATAGCGTATGTGCCTAGGCTTTTCATTATACATGCTATTTTTTGCTCTTTCGATTATCAATTGACTATTAAAATGTACGCAAATCGAGGGTATTGGTTGTAGCCATAACTAAATATCTTCTAAAAAGTGTCGAAGTCACTATACTTTTTTACCCGTCTTGTCTAGCGTGATGAAATCTGATTCCATCGTAGACCTTGATAAGCACGTATGCTTTAAATTTTTTCAAGATACAACTGTTTCACCAATCTTGACACATATCCACTTGTAGACTTAGA
>JAOTQG010107500.1:0-12462 GCA_025631175.1 Iris virginica
AAAGGAAAAAGAAATCTTGACATATTTCAGTTTCTTTTGTTTTGGGCAGATTGGAAACTTTGTGTAGAGAAAGTTGACAGACAAATATGATTGGTTTCTGAATGTTGGAATGATGAAATTAATCGTCGTCATATAAATAGTAGAGAACCATGAGCAAGCTCACAAGAAAATGGAAATAAAGAGTATCATACTTAGTTTATGGCAATTTTTCTTTGGCTTATGATGAAAGGATGCATCTCCATCATTTATGGGCAAAGGAATGCTAACAGCATGCAGCCAAATGAATGGAATTCGAGCAGTAGTGTTATGTTACATATTATATTTATATGATGTTCTATATCTTAGCAGCGCTCTTCAGAACAAAAGTTGATGATTACTTTTCTAGATTTGTTACTTTCAAATTGGAAAATTACAATTTTGGATCCAAATGTTTAGGGTTCAGTGTCAATTTGGGTCCAATGTTTTAATCTGTTCAATTTAGGGACCAACAATGTAAAATCTAACTGGACAAGTTTTTGGAGTTTAGTCACATTGGACGTGTAGGGGTAATTTGCATCCTGTTTTTTCAAAAGGGGGGCTATAATGAAATAAGGTACATCCTTGCTTACAATAATTATTTTTCTCTCTTTTTCTCTCTTCATTTTCCGTCTTAAGATGCATTATCCACGGTCCACGAATCCAAAGTCCATCTCTGCCTCTATCGTCATCATTGTCCAACTCTACCAAAACCCACCAACTGAACCACTTTCAGAAACCAATCAGTTTTTGTTGGTTGATGATGCATCCATTGATTTGGGGTTTGTAGTTGACTTGCGGAATATGCTTTGGCAATTGGATAAGTTGAGGCGAATTCTCTTGGGCTTCTCTAACCATTATATTTTTTAATTATCTCAATCTTTTCGGTGCAATATGAGATGGAGGTTTTCAATCTGAGGCACAAGGTCACATCACGACCACTGAACCCACCATTAATATGTCGAAAATGGTTGATTGGTGTAGGAGGCAGAAGTAAAGACTGGGGAGAGGAGAGCGGTAATTGACCGAGGATGATGGCAAATAGGTGGGGTTGTTGGACTGGAATTTGCTTTTGCATTGGATGAGAGGGGTGAACCTGTGGTTTTTTTTAGGTGGGGTTTACAGAGTGAAGTTTGGTGGGTGGGGGGAGTTAATCACTTATTTTTGCTACTCCACTAAAGTTCCTGCCTCTGGCCATATTTCCAACATGTGCATGAATCATGGTGCATGACCAACTGCAACCACCAATTTTGAGTGAGCTGGTTAATTCAATTATGTTACTTGTATGACATGCAAATCGCATTTTGTTTTATTCCTTCTTGATGTTAAATGTGTTTGTTTGTTCATTTTGCCATCAGCCACCGGAAATGAAAGTGTGCTTATTGCATTAGATATTGCACTACTTGGCACTTGCAACGAATCCATTTGCGCATGTATGTAGCTGTTCTCTTTGTCCGATGGAAAATTTGTGCAATTCTCTGTATCCAAATTAAACTGAAATGCCATGAAGACTTCGAGTTTTTGCTTCCACAGGTATAATAGGACTGTACAAGAGATGTTACCTCAGGATCGACTAGGTGGCCCGCAGAGTGGATACCATCAGCTAGCAATGCAGAGGGAGAGAGAAATAGTTCCACATCGTGATGTCACTGGATACGGCTCTCCCTACACTATGCAAACGCCTGCACCTCAACACGTGCAACTGCCTGCACCACAACATGTGCAACCTTATGTTCCAGAATATGTACAACCTTATGTTCCAGAACATGCGCAACCACCTGCAGCAGCAGGAAGGCCGGGGTTGTCAGAGGGGAGCACGCACATCTCTTCCTTCTACGCTCGCTGACCTGGTCGCGTCGAGTTGGAAAAGGTTGGAGGAAGTCGGCCTATATATCTACTGTGGATATCTTTGATATTTCCTTGTGATGGCGGCTTGTACACATTAACCCAAGGGTAAAGCTGCTATTTTGAAGCTGATGTTGATTCTTAGGAACTGTATGTGGATGGTTAGCATTTCATTTTGTAGGTGATACTGTGACTGAACCATATGTCTTTCTTTAATCTGAAAACAATACCAGAAAACGATTGGCTTCACTGCCGCCCAAGTCTTCAACAACCTTCACAAAGTTATTTGGGCCTCTAATCTTTGACAAGAGGCCCAAATAACTTTGGATGCATGTCTCCTAATGTCTTCAGAAACACTGTATGCTTCAGCAACCAACTGCAATTCACATCACACTTTTTTACCATAACCCGTATCTCAAGTTTAACACCATCAACGAACCCATAATGAAGAAGACATCCTGAACCGCCTAAACAACTCGACGAAGAATGAGAAGGATAACTTGTTAATGGAGGTAGCCTTTTGGGTGGTACAGAGTGACCAGACGAAGAATGAGAAGGATAACTTGTTAATGGAGGTAGCGCCATTTCCCGACAACATTTGGTCGGCAGGTCACACACAATGAATCTTCCGGAATCCAACCAGTACATACATTTGGCCAGCAGGTCACATACAGTTTCTATCGCCCTTAAATAAGTGTTCTATTTAATTATTTTAGTCAATATAATCAAAATTTAACCAAATTTGTATGATAATTGAAGTTATAAAAATTATTATCGATAATTTATAAATATTCTTATATATATTAAAAATTTATAAATTGACATTAATAATGTATATATTAAATAATTACATTGATAATAATTAGATTGGCTGTTAAAAAAAGGAAGAAAAGGGATTAGCAGGCAAGAAAGGGTTAATAAATATAAAGAAAATAGAATATTTAAGGACGAAGATAGTACCATTTTTAGTTCTTAAAATTTATTTTAGCTTGCGTCCAAGTGCGACCACGTCTATCCACCGGGGCAGCCACACGGCCCAACCAACATGTCCACGAACGTCTTACGTTCGTTCATTTCCAATAAAACCGAAGGCAACCGAGCATGCCCGCCGATGCAAGCATGTACGAGTGGACGACCACGTTGAATTCACTCGGAACAACCCGCCGTTAGGCAGCTTGTGAATTTGGGAAAGGAAAAACCTTAGTTGGGCCGTAGCCCTTCACCGCACGGTTCGGTAAATGGCCCACTTCAGTTCCTGACCTTGACTCGCAAAGTGTGTTTCATGACGTCAATAGTAGGATATGGACGAGACGATGGAAAAACTTCTCGATCATAATCATTAGACTACAAAAATGGAAGCTTCCCCACACTGGATAATTTGCATCCTCCCTCCCGTAAAATGCGTCTTTGTCGTTCGTTACCAGCAAAAATAAGAAAACAATAGAACTAGAGAACAATGGGGCAACTCTGGCGTAATAAAAATAAAGTTGTGTGAGAAAACGTTGCGTCGACGGTGCAAGTGATAGCTTCGGGGGCAAATGTCCTAAAATATTGGGTTGAGGCTCAAAATATGTCGAAAGAGATTACGCCACAATCTCATTCGAATAAGGAAGAGCAATGGTCTAGACAAGAAATGGATTTTCTAAAATGTAATACGGATGCATCATAGTTCAAAAGTGAAAGATTTATAGGTTGTGGTCACAGCCAAATACCTTCGAGTGATGCGGGACGATGGGACTTGACACCTTATGATCTAAGAGGATGAACAAATTGTGAACTGAACCGATTTTTTTTTCGACGATCGACCTTCGGCGTGAGAAGTAATTCGCTAGCTATGGGAGCTTAGAGAATGGGGAATCTAGAATGACTCTGTGTGTATGTACTTGGTGCGCGATATTAGGAATACCTTATACATAAGATATTGTTGAGTGTCATTGTCCATGGAGGTTTAGGGGAGTGGTCCCCTCTGTTGTCGAGTGAGTTTGTTGAGAGACGTTGATTCTCAGATTCTGTTCAGTTTGTTATGTTGAGGAGGAGGTCGTTAGGGAGGTTTCGCATAGGAAACGTGTGTAATCCCGTAAATCCTCAAGACGACGGAGTAATTATCTCGTTCGCGATCTCGCCTCGATTGTACATTGTCTCGTGTCCATGAGGTCGGGGAGGAATGTACCCCGCCTACCGAGGTGGAGTTTTGGTAGCGGCTTGTAGCAAGCGGATTTATGAAGTTCATGACCCAAAAATGACGAAAATCTTAAGCCTTCGAGAAGTACTTAGTTGGATTAAATAGGAGGGATGTTGAAATATTAAGATTGAAATGGATGCGTTGAGTGTAGTTAAAGCGATAAACAAGGAGGATGAAGATAGTTCACTATTTAAAACTATAGTAAAAGACCGTCGTGAAGGTATGCAAATTTCTTGTGCAATTTATAAAGGGATCAGCTAACCGAATTACTGACACTCTTGCTGAGATTGGTTGTTTGTTTGAAAGGATGATTTGAATTAATTGTAAGTTTGTAGTTTTTACAAGATGTAATTATTTTTGATTTGATGAAATAAAATCATTACAGCGCCAAAAAAAAGAACAATGACGTCGAATTGGCCCATTGGGCTTGAATTCAGTATGTTATGCTTTATGCATGTTGATTTTTCGCAAGGTTAAATTGACTCGGTTATAATTGGGAGTGATCTAACGGTTAAGAGTCCTAGCTCTATCCATTAGCTTTCCACCCTGACTCCTGTGATGTACATCCTGTAATTTACCTTCTCCACGTTGGTCCAAGGCAGAGTCGGTGAGAGACTGTCTTATTGCAGTCTCATTATTTATTTTATTTTATTTTTTATAAAGGTGAAATGAGTGGTTGGATATCGTAATTAATTACAAAATAATACGATGAAAATGATAGACAAAATAAACCAGAGCAGTTGGCCCATGTGCGCCTTCCTTATTTATACAGAAAAACATGCTAATATTCTCCCCCATCACCTTCTTTAAAAGTTTTTGATGAAGGTATTGTAGGTTCGACTACGAAGTAATTGAATAGGTACAAATGCCCCTCGATTGTATGCATGCCGCGAAAATTTGATAGAAATGTCCGAGGGTTCTTTTAATAGAGAGATTATCAAAAAGTATTTATGGTGTAAAATTTACAGTATAAATATAATATAAAATAAATTATTCATCGATTTGACACTAAAAATGGTTACGAATCGAACAGTCGAGACGACAAGACATACCATTCACACACTCTTTGATCTCTTGCTTCACTTCGCACATTCATTCTCACCCACAAATAACACCGGATACAATCTTCATACATTCTATTTCTCCCATAACACACACACACACACACACTTTCTCACACGTATATTTCATATTTCTTTATAAATGTAATGTTTATTAAAACTATTTAATTAAATTATTATTTTTCATTAGTTTCTCACTTCGTGCTTTCCGATAAAAATATTTTTATTTTTTATAAATAATATATTATTTAAAAAACTTTAATTAATAATTTTTTTTGACTCCGTGCTCTCGGCACGAACATATTCTATAGAGTATAAAATAAAGTCTTTTATGAGTCACATCAATTACTCTATTTTATAAGTTTTTCCTTCGTTTAAATTTTTTTTTTTTTTGCATTATTTTCATAATTCATCGGATTCTTTTCATATTTTCATTTTTTAAAATAACATATTTATTAAAAAAATATATTTAAATGCACACAAATACAAAATATATCTACTATTGTAATATAGAAATTATGTTGCAGTGTATAAATGTATAAAAGTACGTGGATATTTTATCATGCATAGTAGTAGACTAGTAGTCTTTGTAAACTTGAAAAAAAAAAAACGCGCTTTCGATAGTTGATATAAGGCGGAGCAGACAAGTGGGCCAGATTTTGCTTCCTTTGTCTTTTTAATTCAACTTCAACCCCTCTCCGGTCCAATTTTCCATTTCTCTCATTCAGTCTTCTAATTTTAATATACTACTCCAGTATTCAGAGAACAAAACAGGTTGCTCTCAGCGGCGGCGATGGGCAATTGCTGCTCCGACGTAGGTGGCGGACGTGCTGCCGTCGGTGGCTCTACCTCCTCTCACGGCAATCCAGCTGGCGTCGGCAACGATGCCGTCGACCTTTTCCTCAAGTCCCACGGCTACAACGGCCTATTTTCTCAGATCGAGGTTCTCCTCTCATTCAATTTCACACACACAGTGAAGTTGCCTACTGTTGCTCATTGTATTTGTGCAGTACTAACTAGCAAAGTGGAAGATCTCACTCATTCTCCTTTTCCGTTGAAAGCATAATCTGCTTTGTCTTTTAGTAAAATTCTGTTTAAAGCATATCGTTAATGCTACATGAGCTTTTGCCAATGCTTCCTCATTTGGAATTAATTCTGAAATTTAGGAAAACTTGTATTTACGGAGAAGGCGTTATAGCTGTAAATGCTTTATTACGTAGTCATAGAGATAGACTATGCAGCCTATGCTGATTGAGAGCATGAAATTCACGTCTGCAACTTGGGATTCAAACAAAGCTAGCTCAGATTTTGAAATTTCAGGAGCTCAAATCTGTTTAAATTTTAATCTGTATAGCTAATGCTATACAAGCTTATGCCAATGCTTCTGTCATTGAGAATTATAGTTCTCCTTATCATGAGCAGTGAACTTTACGAAAACTTGTATTTACTGCAGAAGATGTTATAGCCATGAATGCCTTATTACTTAGACTATGCAGTCTACGCTGATCGAAAGCATGAAATGAACGTCTGCAACTTGGAATTCAAACAAAGCTAGCTTTTTGAAGTTTCAGGAGCTCATATTATGATTATAGGCTCTGCATTTAGTGCTGTCAAACACCATCTCACTCATTGAATGAGCTACTGCAAAACCTTGAAATGAATTTTAGTGTTGCTGCTTTTCAGTCGGTAGTACAAAGTTCTTGTGCTAGTAAACCATTTTAGTTTTTTGAATCATTACACCTTTATAGTTGTTACTTGGTTTAGGCTAGTATACTATCTAGCTGAATTAGGCATCCGGCTCAATATAAATTGGTGGAATCTAAATCATGCGACTTGACCATTAGTGTTCCTCGCTATGTTTCGTTAGTCTCACTGTATTAGACGTCTGTAAGTGCGATGCATTGCGTTGCTTTACTCTTTATTTATGCCTAATTTACTTTGTTTGCTTGTGACACTGATTGTTCTCCACTAATATGTTTACTTGCAGCTTTCATTAGCTGCATCGAACTTGCGTGACCGGGATTTGCTTTCCAAGGTAGGTTGCCATTAAGAACAGCAAAGGAGAGAAATGCATTTTGCACTTGTATCTACTTTTAGGGTCTCAGGCAGTTCCATACGGTGGCTTCGTACATATAGAACAGATTTGCAAACAAGACATAAAAAAATTCGTTCATTTTTTGGTTATTTATCATCATTTGTTTTGGCATTCTTTGGTCGATGAAGGTAAAAGAGAATTTATGCCTGATGCTCTGAGCATTGAGGTTAATATTGAAACTTGAAATTTTCATTTACAAATAACTCATGTATAGTCCTTTTCATGTCCGAGCTATAGTCTTATGTGTTAACTTGATGAGTCATTTTCAATCAGGATGAATTTGTATCATGCATCTTGTCCGATTTTACATCTTATGTTGCCAAATAAGCTTCTGGAAATTATTCCCTCTAGGCTCTATCCCACTGAATTGTCCTCTTTGATTAGTCAAAACATGTACAATATACGTAATTACTCTTACGATTAACCTTTAGCTCATCTCTAGTAACTTTGGAGAAAGGCCATGTTGATTGAGTAGAACCCCCGCCCCTCCCTCCGGGTAAAACATGTCCTCTTCTCCATGTTATTTTTTCCTAAAATAAGAGCCCCATTTCAATAGTTTAATCTACTAATTTCCGTGGTTTCAAAATGTTTCTTTCTTTTCCATAGCATGATATTTCTCTTGATACAACAAAGAAAAGGATCAACATATTGCAATTTAAAGGAAATGTGCAGAAGTAAAAGTAAAACATTACAAAATTTGACTTTTTTAAATTGGACTCTTTTTATTTGGTCAGATGAGGTATATCCAATTTATTTATTTCAAATATGAGGACTAAAGTTAGAATGCCAAGGGGATCATTACCTACAATTTCTAACAAGACCCTTCTGAGTGGAACGCCGAGAAAAGGGAAGTAGAATTTAGGGAGTACATAAGAGGAAATAGGTATCTATCTAATGGGAAATCGAGCACTGACTTCAGTAAGTAGTGATGCATGGTCATCCACACCATATTATTTTCCGTTATGAATCTTATGATGATATTGGTAAGCTTATTTTTCTTTCTTTGGATTTATTATTATATGGTTGAAATATCTGATTCTGGCCATTATAGGTATATTTTTAAAAATAAAGTAAGAAAAATGACTCATTTAAGCATGTTTTCGAATTGGAGTGTAAAATGAATTTGATGCCAAAATATATTTCGATTGTCAGTGAGGTGATTGTTGAATGTTCAAGGTTTACAGATTTCGAGTAACTGCTGAACATTTCTATATTAGTTTCTTTATCCCAATTTTAGTTTCCGCTCACTCTGTTTGGTTAGCTCTCGAGTCCACACCATCTGTCATGTCCATTATCTCTTCCTCTTGAACAAAGTCTTCCTCTTTGTCCAAAAATAAATAAAGAAAAGAATAACATAAACTAAAAAAACAGAAAGAATAAAGGAGGAAGGTAGAGGTTAGAAATTCAATGGTTCTCATAGGAGGAGACTTTGGAGATCTTCTGGTTGATTGGAATGATAGAAGAGCCTTAATAAGATACAATCTTTATATAGTATGCATGTGCCTTTTGTTGGCAAATTGTATTTTGTTCTCATACATTGTAAACTCAAAATATGTCGTGCATTTTGTGTAGTTTAAGAATCTATTTTCTGCTCTCTAAATTTGGTTGTTGTTTATAGAGTGATGAGATCTTCTGGTTGATTGGAATGATAAAAGAGCCTCAATAAGATACAATCTGAAATATAGTATGCATGTGCCTTTTGTTTGCAAATTGTGTTTTGTTCTCATACATTGTAAACTCAAAACATGTCGTGCATTTTGTGCATTTTAAGAATCTATTTTCTGCTCTCTAAATTTTGTTGTTGTTTATAGAGTGATCCTATGGTGGTTGTCTATACAAAAGGAAGGGACGGCACACTTCAAGAACTCGGGCGTACGGAAGTAATTTTGAACTCGTTGAATCCCCGGTGGATCAAAAAGCTTATCGTCACCTATCAGTTTGAGGTGGTTCAGACTCTGGTGTAAGTTCCACTCGACCATGATTTCTTTTTTCTCAAGAGCACACTCAACTCAACTAAGCCTTAGTCCCAATTACTTGGGGTGAGCTACATGAAACCTTTCCTGCCATTCCATGCGATCCAATGCATATAGCCCACAAGTTATTAGGATTCATGTTCATAAGAGATCTGACAAAGTTTTACTACATTATTAATTTCATTGGTTAAATATTTTCTATCACAGGTTTCGTGTTTACGATGTTGACACCCAGTTTCACGACCTAGAAGTTAAGGTATCTCATATGATACTGTCTTCCTGGTTTACCTATGGCATTGAAGTTCTCTCTAATGTATTACAGTCTCTATGATGGTTTCAGCTTAAAAGCATTAATGTAGATGGAAAAAGATTGTCACTTGGAGCCAGTTTAGTATACAAGGATGCCTTTATAGCTGAAACATTTTGTGTATAAATTTGTTAGGTAGACTAGAGATTCATTTAGGTTTATCGATTGTACGTGTAAAAGTAATGGTGAAAGGTTAGTGTGAACTGTAAGTTCAGTCATGAGTATTTTCAGGATAAAGTTGGCTAATTTAGGTTACTCTCATTTGCTCCCTCAGAGACTCTTGTACATGCTTATGAGTTGGTTTTGAATCGGTCTCTAAGTTCAATGCAAAAGCCCATTTTAAGAGCTAATAATTAAGGGGTTATGTAAGTATCCTTACAAACTTTCAATCAGTCTATATGTAAATAAATATCATGCTCACCGGTAGAGATGCATCATTTCCTATGTGTGAAATGCAACTATGTCAAGTCACAAATCCATAGATTATGATTTTGGCAATTCTAATACTACAAATGTGTGCAAACACTTCAACTATACCAATAGCACTTAGGTACACATAGCACTTACGTATACACAAATGTATCACATTGAAGATTGACCATCCATCTTTATAGTTCTAGATTGTCACTTATTTAAGTGAATGAAAACTGAGTAATCAAATAATCGATGGTGTGTATTAGGATTTAGCAGATACTCGAAGATATATCAGCCTTTACTTGTAGAATTCTGTTTGAACAAACAGTAAGATTTGGGTGGATAAAAATTTTTATGGTGTTTTTTTGCTTTCATCTTGTTCCTATATTGGTCACAGTGGACTGTCTGTGAAAATGCATAGAGCATGCAGAATTTGATCTGAAGATTACAGTCTCAATCAAGCATTTACCAGCAAGTTTACTTACTGTCCGATTAAGTTCCATAATGAAGTTCTGTTTACCTGATGCAGATGCTTAAGCTGGATGAGCAGCAATTTCTTGGGGAGGGTACATGTGCATTGTCTCAGGTATTGTATACCTATGAGTAAACATATTATCTTGTTCATAATCAGTGACGCTTTCTAATTTTACTCTGAAAAGAAGAAAAGGGAGCGGATATTTAGGTCCATCATGGATAAGTACATTTGGTTTTTGAAACTTGTTTTGCCCGTGGCTTTCACTGGCAAAAGGATTATTATCTTCACTTCAATTTTATATAGTGCAACTCCTTTCCTTGCCGGTTAGCGAAGCTTTTGATCATGAATGTCCTGAGAATACAGTTCCGTGATTAGCTTCTGGTGCCTGGTTTTTAATTTCCTTACCTGGTCATCATTCTCTCTTCTCTCGACAGTTGGAGTTGACATCTGGTTTTCATATTCCAAGATGGTCCATGTGGTTAACATTAGTATCAAATACAGCACATTTAGCGTTCCTGTGTGTATTAACTATTGAACACGAGTTTATTTACCTATTAGATTCTGACTTCTTTCTATGTAGATAGTCACCAAATCAAGCGGGTCATTTACCATAGACCTTGTTCGTAAAGAGGAACCTACCAATCTGACCCATCCAGGAAAGTTTGGTCAGCTCACAATTACTGCAGAAGAATGTGCTGGCTCGAAGACCAAAGTGGAGCTGATATTGAGGTGTTTGGATTTAGAGAATAAGGATCACTTCTCAAAAAGTGTATGAACCTGTTGATCTTTATCCATTGAACTACTGCTATGAAAACATGGTTTATTTCTTATTGCTTCTTGCAGGACCCCTTTTTAGTAATATCCAAAATTGTTGAGAGTGGGATCCCTGTTCCCATTTGCAAAACAGAAGTCCTGAAAAATGATCTCAGCCCAATATGGAAGCCTGTATTTTTGAACATCCAACAAGTTGGCAGCAAGGTAAGAGCAAAGTTTCCTTCAAATGTTTGTAGGCATTCTCCGTATGCTGGTAACTCCTGAGTTGCTTACTGTGTCTAGAAACTAGATTTCAGTTACTTACCTGCGTTTATTGCCTAGTACAGTATAAGTTTTAGCCACCCCTGAATGACCCTGAAACCTTGGGGCAAAGTGATTAATTGGTTCAAATGATTTCTATTGTCAGTCATTTTATATGTGCCGAGTTGAAAGCTCCCGATGGCAAAAGTTATGTTGGCACTGGTCTGGGTCATTTTCATCAAATATTCTCTCCCTCATTTGGCTAATGCCAGTACCTCTTTTGATGTGCTTTGTTTAACATATGCAGGACAGTCCACTGATTATAGAGTGCTTCAACTTTAATAGTAACGGGAAGCACGATTTACTTGGGTGTGGATATATCATTATCATAAACTTCTTTTTCCTCTTTTCTCGGTTGAATGAAAATGCTGAGTTTCTTACTTTTATGCCATTCAGAAAAGTTCAAAAATCATTAGCAGACTTAGAGAAGCTACATTCCAGCGGACAGGGAGATCATTTATTTGTTGCGCACGATCATCAAAACAAGGTCCTGACTGTTATGGAAATTTGAGTCACATATTTGACATGTTTGTGTTATCTATGCGCTGTCATTAATCTTTGCCTGAGCCATCACATTAATTAAACTTATTACAGGTATTGAAAAGTCAGCTCTTTGTGGACAAGTTTTCTGAGAGTGTCCATCCTACCTTTCTGGATTACTTGGCTGGTGGATGTGAACTGAGTTTTATGGTGGCCATAGATTTCACTGGTATCCACTGTTGCTTTTCTTTTCCTTTACATGGTCCATTGTGAACACTATATGTTTCAGTTTATTGTAATCGACTATATGATTGCAGCATTTTGGTGATTTAGCACGATTTATTTTTTACGCGTGGACATAATTCATCTAATTGTACTTATGATCTTAACGAGGCCATTGGGTTGTGTCGTCTTATCAGTATGATATTTAGTGGTACAAAATTGTGTGGCTATTCCTGATACTGAGGGTGCGTTTGGACGTGGAGTTTTTTAATATGTTTTGTTTTTGTTTGTATTTTGTGTTGGTTTTGGTTTTGTAAGA
>JAOTQG010107533.1:0-12458 GCA_025631175.1 Iris virginica
GTTTTAATTTAAATATACCTAGTTTGAAAATAATTGTGATCAACTATATTAAAGTTTGATTTTTTGTATGAAATCAACATTTTTAATGTATTTTTTTATATATTTATTTCTATAAAAATTATAAATTAATTGAATTAATCAATAAAATGGATAAAAATTTAGGCTTTGTATAATGATCAAACCTGAGGGGGGGCAACGAAATTTAGTCAAACCACGGGGGTGGACGATGCAAATTACCCTAATTTATGAGACACAAATCATACATTAATCCATGCAGTTTTCTTATATGGGGGAGCCAGTCCACTAGTTAGATCCCCTGAATTATTGTGCATCCCTCGATCATCTAGCAACTACCTTGCAAGAAACAGCATTATCATTATTGTATTGATGGTGTGTGTTATAAACATTTAATAACTACTCTCGTCGTTTCGTTTTAATTGTATTGAAAGCGACATTTTTCCCTCACAACGTGTCGCTGTCCTGAACAATTAAAACGAAATGAATGGAGTAACATTTTGCTTCTCTTAAACATTGAACATTGTTGTTGTTTTTAACACAAAACGATATTTTGACTAAGCGCAAGAAAACTAGTAAACATGTTGTCTATAGGTTTCAAAGACCTTGGTTCTGGCAAATGTGATCATACATATTATATTTCAATTGTGATGGCAGAAGTTTCATGCAGCCTTAACTGACTAACAACTTGGGGTGGGGGGTTGGGTGTCCAAAATAATTCAAGCTCCGGCTATTTCTAGGGTAACCATATCAATTGGCTTCATTATTATCCGACTTGGTGAGACCCATGCTCACTTTGGAATAACACCATTAACTCTTGTAACAAAAAAAACATTGAAACATTTGGATCAGAAGTTCGATTTATAGTTTTATTTTATTTTGTAATGATTAAAATGGAAAAAAAATAGGAGAGAGATAGAGAAAAAACTATGGGACCTATCAAAAATCAATAGTCAAAAATCATATGAAAATTAGACCTGTGATCCAAGCAGGAAACCAGCCTCTTGCCACTATATATAGCACTGAATAACCTCTGTTTGATACCAATCATCTCTAGCTGACACATTTAACTGGCCATACTCTCTTCATACTTCCGGCAGTAGCTGAGATAATGGTAGAGGTAAACATAGGAATGAAATATAATATCTCCACTTGTAGCAGTTTATAAATTAGGTCGTCCCATGAATTATTTTGAGCAACCTTCACCAAAATGACAACAGAAATATTTCACTTCCTACTGCAACTTCTCATTTTAGGGTTGATCACTAGAGCAGAAGTTAACTTCACATACAATGGATTCCACCATGCAGATTTGAGCTTGAATGGATCTGCGTACGTGAGGTCCAATGGCATACTTACCGTAACAAAAAACATACAAATGTCAATAGGGCATGCATTTCATCCTTCTCCACTGCTATTCAAGGATAGCAAACCTGCAGGTAGCAATCCCAATAACAAATCTTCTGTTCTCACCTTCAGCACAAACTTTGTGTTCTCTATCAACCCAAAGTATCCTGATCTTGGTGGCCATGGCTTTGCCTTTGTGCTCTTGTCAACCATTCAACCAAATGGTTGTCTTCCAAGTCAGTACTTTGGCCTCCCAAATTATACAAACAATGCACCATTATTCCCCACTAGGATGCTAGCAGTAGAATTTGACATTGTTCAAAACTTTGAACTGCTCGATATCAATAGTAACCATGTGGGAATAGATATATCAAGCTTGATCTCCAACATAGCGGCACCAGCTGCTTATTATTTAGACAACACTACCGCTGCCAACAACTCCATTGATCTCCAGAGCGGATATCCATTTCATGTCTGGATCGATTATAACAGCCAGGAGGAGCTGATTAATGTTACTATTGCTCCTCTTGGAATTTCAAGGCCATATCAGCCTCTGCTATCACTCCGCGTGGATCTCTCTGCAGCTCTAGACGAGTACATGTTTGCAGGTTTCTCTGCTTCAACGGGCATGCTAAGTGCAGCTTGTAATGTGATGGGATGGAGCTTTAGAATAGGTGGGTTGGCACAAGATTTAGATCCAACCAGCCTACCATATCTTGGGGGAGCTTCAAAGGTTATTCATCAGAAGGGATTTGCAGTAGGTATGACCTTAGCTTGTCTAACTTTAATGTTCCTTGTCACATTAGGTCTTCTTTACGTCTTACTTAAGATAAGGAACACAGATGAGATATTGGAAGACTGGGAAGTGGAGTATGGAGCTCACAGATTCAAGTATGCCGAGCTTGTAACTGCAACGAGGGGATTCAGCGAGACAACCCTTATCGGGTCAGGCGGATTTGGAAAGGTTTACAAGGGAAGAGTGCCTAGAACTGGGCTAGAAGTGGCAATAAAGCGAATTGCTCAAGATTCAGGACAGGGTATGAGAGAATTTGTAGCAGAAATCACAAGCATGGGAAGGCTTAGGCACAGAAACCTAGTGCAGTTGCATGGATGGTGCAGAAGACAAGACGACCTCTTCCTTGTTTATGACTACGTCCCAAATGGAAGCCTCGACAATCTACTGTTTGACAATCCGGAGCTGAAGAAGAAGGTTCTGACATGGGATCAAAGATACAAGATTCTTATTGGCATAGCGCAGGCATTACTATATCTTCATGATGAATGTGAGTTTAGGGTTATTCACAGGGATGTGAAACCAAGCAATGTACTGATAGATGCAGATCTTAATGCAAAGCTCGGAGATTTCGGTCTGTCTAGGACTTACGAACATGGAATCCACCCGAAAACAACATACATCGTAGGGACACTAGGGTACCTTGCTCCAGAATTCACAAGGACGGGAAGAGCTACGACAAACACAGATGTGTACAGTTGCGGTATACTTATGTTAGAGGTAGTTAGCGGGAGGAGGTCCATAGACCCTCAAAAGAATGCCAATGAGATTCTTTTGGTTGATTGGGTTCGGGAACTGCACTCTCAAGGAGAGATACTACAAGCAATCGATCCCACTCTGGATGAGTACGACCTGTACGAAGCTAAGCTGGTGCTTAGTCTTGGATTACTTTGCTCTAATCGTCATCCTGTTAAAAGACCAAGTATGAGGAGGGTGGTGCAAGCTTTGTTGGGAGATAACAGCTTTCCTGGGCTACCTTCAGATCTTCACCTTGAAGATCCGGCTGCTGTGATAAACTATTCTTCAGACGTATATGCAGATGACACCGATCCTTCGAGCACTGATGATAGACCAACTTCCTCGGCAGACACTAGTTTCTCAAGCTTTGATCACAAGAGGGTTTCTCGCAACCAGGCTAGACGGTTACCCTAAATATAAGTCGTGAAATCTTTTTAAAAATCTATATATAGCATGTAGGTTCAAGTGTGATCTTTAACTATGTATTTTCAAACCTATAATCAGTAATCTTCTTTGTAATTAATTCACCTTGTGTGTATTTTCACTGTAGTTCGAAATCGTTCTAGGCTTACTTAGAATCTGGATTAACATGAAGCAATATCCAAGCTCAGGAAAACAATCATTCGAAAGAAAAAGGAAAGAAAAAGAAGAAGAATATTTCCGTTATTAAACAGCAGAGAAGAGTATCCGACAAGAATTCGTCTCTCATGGATCTCGTGAGCTCTTGAAGCCGACCTGTGTACCACTATTTCATCCATCCTACTTCCAAAATAGCTCTAACCAGATTAAAAGACATGATTTCTTTTTCTCGACAGAATGCATACACTCGCCATATGGTGGTCATTTTGCAGATTGTAATTTGTATGGACAGTGTCTACTTGAGACGCATTTGATAAAGTTTGGCGAGTATAGGTTTGCACTCTCCAACATATACGATATACACACATTATGCAAACACATGCTTACATGTACATCTTGCATACACGAAGACAGACGTACTCGTACAATTATAAGATCATAATCTCTCTCTGGTGAATGTTATTACCTTAAAAGTGGGATTCGAGGCGGGGGGGGGGGGGGGAATATTCTGGTGAATACGATTATTAAAGGTTCTCGATGCCTCTCGAAGTTTTACATGCAACTATCTTGACCCTAGATCATATTCATCGAAGTTCTAGATTAATTCATAGTTGGGATATAGTTTTACTATCATTTTTGGGACAGCGGGAGTACTGATCAATTTACCTGAAGCAAGAGTTTTACACTGCAAATACTTCTTTTTTTTCAAATTTCAGGCAACCAAGAAACTGGGTGAGATCCAACTCCTCTGGTCTTAACTTCAACTCGAAACTGATCCCATCGGCCTCTGCTAAAAATAAAGGTGGTTATATTTTAATCTTGGCTGTGTTTCTGGATCAGAAACAACACAGTACAACTTGTTTTCTCATCTCCAATACTTTGTCGTTGGTACCTTGATTTGGCCAAAACCTACTCCCAGTTGATACTAAAATGGGATACACAGTTTGTAATTGTCTACCAATAGCCAAAAATGCCACTACTTTTCTAATCCTCGTGCATGTAAACAAAAATGGGCCTATTTCTCGTAGCAGCCAAGTTCATTTTTTTAACCTACAATCCATATGCAGGCATAATAAGCTACTCTATTTTGCTCACCCTTCCCCAGCAATGCCTTTCAAGTTCCGAAATCTTTGCATCTCAATGAAAACAAGTTTAAAAAAGAAAAAACTTCAGAGGGGGAAGGGTGGACGGAGAGAGTATACTAGGGGATTCAATGTATCTCTTTAAAGCGTACCTGAAAGTTAAGTCGGCCTCAAATTCCAGTTTCTTTGCATAGTTCTAATCCCTCCATCCGTCTTATCCCTGCCTGAAAAAAAAGTATGAGACTGGGGAAGTTTTACTTTTTCCTGCATCTTCTATACATTGGGGGAGTTACTTCAGGAGTCACATTCACTTACAATGGATTCCATCATGCAAATTTAAGCTTAAGCGGAGCTGCACATGTGACATCCAACGGTATACTATCCATAACAAAACCCATAACAAAGCTCTATGGGCACGCGCTCTATCCACTTCCTCTGCAATTCATGGAAGCACAACCAAATAATGAAGGAAATTCTTCTGTTGTCAGCTTCAGCACCAATTTTGTGTTCAACATCAAACCCAAATATCCTGGACTTGGAGGACATGGCTTCGCCTTTGTTCTTATGTCCACCAAGGAACCAAAGGATTGTCAAGCAAGCCAATTCTTAGGCCTCCCGAGTATTACCAGCATGGTAGAGTTTTCCACAAAATTACTAGCAGTTGAATTTGATACTGTCCAAGATTTCGAACTCCATGATATCAATGACAACCATGTAGGAATAGATATATCCAGCTTGATATCTAACATTTCTCAACCAGCCGCTTATTTCCTAAACTCCACCACCAAAAAATCTCTTGTCCTTAAAAGCGGAGATCGATTTCAAGCATGGATAGATTATAGCAGCCGGGGGAAGCTCATCAACGTTACTATTACCCCTGTTGGCATTTTGAGGCCATACCAACCTCTTATATCTTTCCCAGTTGACCTCTCATCAGTTTTGGATGATTACATGTATGTTGGATTTTCTGCTTCAACGGGTGTGCTTTCTGCAGATCATAATGTCATTGGATGGAGCTTCAGCATTGGTGGTACCACACCAAATTTAGATCTTTCTGCCCTTCCATCAATTGGTAAACCAGAGAAGATAGCTCATAAGAAAGGATTTATCATAGGTATCATTGTAGCTAGTCTGACAGTACTGCTCTGCTTAGTCATATCCGGTTTTCTTTTCAGACGTAGGTTGGACAGAGAAGACGAGATCCTAGAAGATTGGGAAGTGGAGTATGGAGCTCGTAGATTTAAATATTCAGAGCTTGTAGCTGCAACAGTGGGGTTTGGAGAGACAAGTTTTATTGGGTCAGGAGGGTTTGGGAGGGTGTACAAGGGAGTCATACCTAGCACAGGGCTAGAGGTGGCAATAAAGCGAATTGGGCATGAATCTCGACAAGGGATGCGAGAATTTGTTGCAGAAATAACTAGCATGGGAAGGCTTAGACATCGAAACCTAGTGCAGTTACACGGGTGGTGCCGAAGGCAAGACGACCTCTTCCTGGTTTACGAACATGTCCCAAACGGAAGCCTAGACAATCTTCTGTCTTACAACCCCAAAGAGAAAACAAAGATACTAACTTGGGATCAAAGATATAAGATCCTCATTGGCATTGCGCAGGCATTACTCTACCTTCACGAAGAATGTGAGGTATTGGTAGTTCACAGAGATATCAAGCCAAGCAATGTTCTAATTGATGCAGATCTCAATCCAAAGCTTGGTGATTTTGGTCTAGCGAGAACAAGTGGACACGGAATGGGTCCACAAACGACACGCATCGTGGGTACATTGGGTTACCTGGCTCCTGAATTCACCAGCACAGGTAAAGCCACAACAAGCACAGATGTGTACAGCTATGGTGCACTTATGCTAGAGGTGGCTAGCGGAAGGAGACCAATTGAGCCCCAGAGGAATGCACAGGAAGTGGTTTTGGTCGATTGGGTGAGTGGATTGCACTTGCAAGGAGAGATATTGGTAGCAGTGGATCCCATGCTGGAAGAGTACAAAACAGGCGAAGCTACACTTGTGCTGAGCCTTGGACTACTTTGCTGTCATCCTGAACCAGATTCCAGACCTACTATGAGAACGGTTCTGCATGTTCTGCTGGGGGAAGCTAGCCTACCTTTGCCACCTCCAAACATTCACCTGGAATATTCTGATACTCTAACCGACGACGGCTCAGACGTTTATGTAGATGGTTCCAATCCTTCATCAATGAGCACAACTTTCTCAAGTTCCGGCAAGAAGGCTTCTGATAATCAGACCTCAAGGGTAGTAACTTTCTAGGTTCTGGGAATATCCGAGAGATGTCTAGTTACAGCTTTGAGGGTGAGGTACTGCCGTATGTAATCCCATAATCGTTTCAGATGCAGGCTACGTTATTCTTGCTCTATGTTAACATGATTTTCAACATTAGTCTTCCAAGAATCCCTGGCAATAGCTTACCGTTCAATCTCATCTCATTAATTTTCACTATAAGGCAGCAACTATGGTAGATTTTGCGACATCTTGTTTATCACATATCCCTAAACATATAAGCTTGGCCAAAAGGAGCAACAAACCGAATACATACTTATGATAAAAGTTTCCCGATCCAACCTTCTGAGTTGGAACTTCAAGTACAGCTCAGGTCTCGCGGTGATACTGAACCAGCAGTAAGACTATTTTAGACTTGCCACTCAAATGTCAAGTCTAATGAGGCAAAAATGGTTTTTTTTTTTTTTTTTTTTCTATTTCTTTTTTAAGGTTAGATTTCAAAAATAAAATGTCCCCCAGGTAACCATTTCGCTTTGAAGAGTTAATGGTTCGTGATCGACCACATATGTCTGATGGAAAGTTTATAAATGTATTTTTTTTTAAAAACATAATTATTCACAGAATCATGTTCATGAATGCAATTGGCTTTCATATGCAAATTAAGATATTCGGCATGTTACATGTCCAAGAATAGCTAGAATGATCACTTTTACAGATAAAAATTACAGATTTTTGCTGGTCTAATATGTGGTTCCTGAGCAGGCAAGTTGCTCTTGATCTATATGAACAATATTTTACTTGATATCATCTCCTTCTGATCAGTTTAACTAATGGTCATAAACAACCTACAACTTGCCTTCTCAACTCCAAAAAGGTTTATCCATTTCATGCCTTGATAATCCACAAGTTGTTCCCTTCTCTCATCTTCCAAAGACATGAAGCATTTTTTATGTGTTACTTTTGCACCACAATGTCAATAACTGCATGATTAATTGTGGATTTAGAAAGTGCAACAGAGATGTAAGTTGAGACATGAGTTCCCCGAGTCACGTGCACTGGCTACTCAGTCGAGTTTGGTTTCCCTATATAGCAAATGCTCTCAATTTCCAGTCTTCCCAATTACCCCAACTTCAGAAGGACCAGAACCTAAAATTTCTCTCTACACAGGCAGAATATACAGCGAATTTGCAACACTCTGCCTCAGTCTACAGAACCTGATTTACATTATTCTTTACGGTCCAGGAATAGTCAAACTCTAAAGCAACCCCCCGCCAAAAATGGCCATGGAAGTATTAAGCTTGCTGGTGCTATTTTTTGTTCTAGGATATGTTAGCCCAGAAGTCAATTTTCTATATAATGGCTTTCTCAATTCAAATTTGAGTTTGGAAGGGTCTGCTATTGTGAGGTCTAATAGTATACTTAGACTAACAGCTAGCGAAAACAAGTTACTGGGCCACGCATTCTATCCAGACCCAATACGTTTCAGAGATAACAATCTCCACAATGGATCCTCCGCCGTCACCTTCAGCACTAATTTTGTGTTTTCCATCAAACCTAAGTATCCTGATACTGGAGGCCACGGCCTCGTCTTTTTCCTCTCATCCACCAAGCACCTAACAAACTGCCTTCCAAACCAGTACTTCGGCCTCCCAAATAACACTATCGGCTCTACCACACGAATATTTGGGGTTGAGTTTGATATTGTCCAAAATGTAGATCTCCTGGATATCAATGACAACCATGTTGGAATCGATTTAGGCAGCGTCATTTCTGCCATTTCTGCACCAGCTGTTTATTACTTGGACAACACAACCAGCAGCAACTGCACCATCGCTCTCAAGAGCGGTGACCCGTTCCAAACATGGATTGACTATAACAGCCAAGAGAAGCTTATCAATGTAACTATAGCTCCACTTGATGTTCCAAGGCCATATCAGCCTCTATTATCTTTCCCCATTGATCTATCATCAGTTCTAGACGACTACATGTACGTGGGGTTCTCTGCTTCTACTGGGTTGCTTGCAGCAGCTCACAACATAATGGGCTGGAGCTTCAGTGTAGGTGAGAGGGCAAAAGATTTGGATCATTCAGATCTTCCAATTGGGAAAACGGTCAATGTAGCACATAGGAAGGGATTTGCAGTAGGTATCACCTTTGCTAGCTTCACTTTGGTCTTCTTGATCATATCTGGTGGTGTTCATGTCATGCGAAGGATTAGAAATGGGGACGAGATACTAGAAGACTGGGAAGTTGAGTATGGAGCTCGTAGATTCAAATATTCGGAACTCGCTGCTGCAACAAGGGGATTTGGGGAGAGGAACTTTATTGGGTCGGGAGGATTTGGGAAAGTGTACAAGGGAGTGGTACCTAGCACAGGGTTAGAAGTGGCGATAAAGCGCATTGGTCAAGACTCGCTACAGGGGATGAGGGAATTTGTTGCAGAAATTACAAGCTTGGGAAGGCTTAGACACAGAAACCTACTGCAGTTGCATGGGTGGTGTCGAAGGCAAGACGACCTCTTCCTGGTTTACGACTATGTATCAAATGGGAGTCTCGACACTTTATTGTTCGATGACCCCCAGCAGAAAAAGAAGGTGCTAACATGGGAGCAAAGATACAAGATCCTCCTTGGTGTAGCCCAAGCATTGTTATACCTCCATGAAGAATGTGAGCACAGGGTTATTCACAGAGACGTGAAGCCAAGCAACATACTGATAGATGCAGATCTAAATGCTAAGCTTGGAGATTTTGGTCTGGCAAGGACTTACGAACATGGACTCCACTCAAAGACTACACACATAGTAGGAACATTGGGTTACCTGGCACCTGAGTTCACACGGACAGGTAAGGCTACAACGAGCACAGATGTGTACAGTTATGGTGCACTCGTGCTAGAGGTAATTAGTGGAAGGAGACCAATTGAGCCCCAAAGGAATGCTGATGAAATAGTTCTGGTGGATTGGATAAGGGGACTATATTCCCGTGGAGAGACGATTCAAGCAGTTGATCTCACGCTAGAAGACTATAACTCATATGAAGCCGAGCTGATGCTCGTCCTTGGACTGCTTTGCTGCCACCATGAGCCTGATTGCAGACCTAGTATGAGAAGGGTGGTGCAGGTTATGTTGGGAGATGCAAGTCTACCTCCAGATATTCATCCTGAAGATGTTGGGGCCATAGTACACTCTGCAGACTCTTTTACAGATGATTCTAATAGTTCGCGTAGTAGAGCAACTTCAGCTCTCAGTACTAGCTTTGCCAGTCTCGAAACGAAGGCTTCTAGAATTGAGGCCTACAGGGTTACTTTCTAAGTACTTAAGAACATCCGAAAAGTATTGGGTTCTGTTTTAGGTTGATGATTGTATGAATTTCGTATTGTTCCAATATCAGAGTGATATCCTTGCTGTTTGCCAGCTTTGCCATCTTCTGATAATAAAGTTTATGTTTTTGCCATCTTCCGGTGATAAAGTTACAATTCAAGAATCTCTGAATTACAGATAATAGTGTCATTCTACTCTCATACACACAGGGATATCACAAACAATCATGGGAAACAAGGAAAGAATCATATCTCACATATTTCAATGTTCAACGTACTTGATACAATACATCTCAACCGGGACTTTGACACGGATCCTGACCTTTTATATGGACTGACGTAAGTTAAGTTGCTCGTGGATCTTTCTAAATTTCTCCTTGAGCCTCTGTATCTGCAAATTGCCCCCAGGATTGACAAATAAGATTCGAAATATAAAAGCTAGATGATTAGTCACATTGGAAAAGAATACTACAGTTGAGAATCAATACTTACCCGCTTCATCTCAATTTCAGTTTCTCGCTTTCGTTGTCCCAGCGAATGCCGCAGATTAGTGATGTCAAATACATTATCCAAATCATCCTCAAATGCCGATTCCAGATCCTCGCGAAGAAGTGCAGGCAATTTGTCTACAACCGGCATTAAGAGAAAACAATTGAACTGCAAAATATAACCATGAGTAACAAGGATTTAGTATTCTTCCTTCACACTGCAAAATATTAGAAAATGGACAAGACATATATTGCATGTCAAAATGAATAGAAGAAAAAAATGGAATAAACTACTCCCAGGTGAACTCTATCTGACCAATTCAAGTAGATGGCATCATGGCACTAGAAGATATGGGAGCATTACCTTTAGTTCAGCAGATGCCAAAAAGTATTCTCTTATGCCATGGAATATTTGTTGTACAAGTGCATAAACAATACGTTCAGATGAAGGAGCAAGCCTTCGGTTCCAAAGTGTGCTATCTAAAAGGTCAGCCAACCTTGTTTCAGTAGTCTGCATACTTGTGCTTGAGTCGATGCCCGAGGACAAATGGCTAATTTTTACGTCTGCCCGCAGCTTAACATCTTGTTTATCATTGGTCAAAGAGCCGAATGAAGATTCTTGAGTAAGGTTGGCAGATATAGAATTACCGCCACTACCAGACTGCTCAGTTCCACCAAAAGAATCTAAGAATTGACGTAATCCAGCTCGGTTCTGTACAATATGAAACTGATTAAAATGGCCGGAGAACACAACAAAATCAACCACCAGAGTGAATAGACTAAAATGAATGAACCTCTACAACAATATACATCAATTTTTCAAAAAGGAATATTACACAAAAATAAATTTAAAGATGGACCAAAGCATTTGCAGGCATAAATGTGTCCTTCGAGAAACAAAAAAAAAATATTCTACAAGCAAGCTGTTGACTCTGCAAAGAATAGGAGATGATTAAAACATCATCCCAAAACACCAGCTGGCAATTGAAATGTGGATGACATCTCGTCTTGGCATTTTAAACTCACTTAAAATCCTAAGATCAAGGGAAAATCTAATCAACCTTGTTGTGGAGGGACCAGGTCACATAGCGCGTGGTGCTTATTAAATCCTCCATACATCTGTGAACAATTATAAAAGAACAAAGATGGAATATATTAGCTGCAAGCTCGTCTCCATCATAAAAGTTTATAGCTCATCAAGCATAAAATGACCATTTTGTATCCTTAGATTCACAGTCAACCTAATGCAAAAAAAGCAAAAATCAAGAGGCAGGAAATCATCAACCACAATCATTAGAATGTCGAGCTTTCTGACATTAAACAACCTTAATTCTACATTGAAAAAGAGTTGGCAAAAGACGCAAAAAAAAAAAACACATAAACTACTAAGAGTGAGTTTATTATGCGGGGATCCCTCCATTCCACTCAAAGAGTCCTCTTTTTGAAATGTCAAATATTATGTGAAGTAAAACTACACTTAAAAAGTACCCATTGTAACAAACAATGGTTGTTCTATCTTACTTGTTCATTGTTTTTTTTTTTTAGGTTGGAGGGGATATAGGCCTAACCTAACCTTTAATATTTTTTTTCTTACGTAGAGCTTACAAAGTAGTAAAGTTGCTTAAAGTCCAAAGCAACAAGGAGGGCTTGAGACCCAAAGCAAGCGGAGCGAGATATCTTCAACAAGACAATAGTTTCTCCTAGGGATGGCAATTTCTCGGAACCCGATCCGAATCCGATGATGCCCCGCCCCGAAAAATCCGATTTTCTCACAATTTTTAAAGACCCGATCGGGTTCGGGGCGGGTTCGGGTTTAGCTTTCACCCCGCCCCTAACCCGCCCCGCCCCGC
>JAOTQG010107544.1:0-12450 GCA_025631175.1 Iris virginica
GTTTAATTAATAATATTTAAATATATTTTTTTATTTTCTTTTTTTAGTTGATGTAATTTCCTTTTTATTTCCAACTCCATGCCCTTGGGCATGGGTTATTTCTAGTGTATCTATATGATTTATCGTAACGTCGCAATATCACCTGAATTTTAAGGTTGTTATGTTATATCTCTATATGATTATTTTTAAGGTTTTTATGGGTAAAATATTATACCTCTATATGATTATTTTTATTTTATTTTTGGTTTATGCTATCTTAGACCCGAATTCACACACATGGAAATAAGATAAGGGGTTGGGTCATTCGACCCGGGCCCATTGCCAGCTAGATGACCAACATTTCAAGCTGATCCCGTTGGGCCCATCGTCAATTCGCATACTACATAGAAAACATTCGTCAAACTCTCATCTGTAATTGTCAGCAGCTCATCATCATTCATCAGATTCTCTGGTATCTGCAGCAAAAACATAGGATTAAGGTATTTGTCCCTCTTTCTTTGAGGACGTGCTCTTCGTTTAAAGATTCATTCTCCCCCCCCCCCAATTTCTTTCTTGATATCATTCGTACTCCAATCATTTTATTTAAATTGATGGGTTTTTGTTCAAGTTTTAGCTAGGATAATTAGGCAAGATGTCTGCCAATCAAGATTTCCGATGTTTCGAATACAATTTCGTATGGGGTTTTTAGAAATGTTTTTGCCTTAATTTCCCTGCACATGTTTGAAAGCAATCAGCTGTCAATTTTAATGATGGGTTTCTATACAATCTTGACCTATTCCTCAAATGGGCACTCCTCTTAGAAGATCTTGATTTTTTGTATTTACAGCCAAAAATGTTGTATTATTCCAATTGCATTTAGCTGTTGGTTTTAAAACCTTTTGTTTTGGGTTTCTGCTCGGGTAAACAGTACTACCTCCGGCCTAAAATGAATGTCATAATTTTTTCTTTGTCATTAGAAAATTGTGACACTCATTTCGGGAAGGAGGGAGTAAAAATTGTGGTGGCATTTGAATGTGGGTTTAGTATTATGGTTCTTACTAAGTTAATTTGAGTATTGTAATTTATATTCTGATCAATGTAGATGTCTAGTCGCTCTAGCAGTGGGAGCAACAATCCCTATGATACCAACGATTTGTTGCAGATTGAGACAAGGTGTAAAGAGGTACATATACTTCCTATTTCCCCTTCAAATATGGTGCTTGCAATTAAATCAAGATTGCTTTGATTTGTTTTGAACTTTTTCTTAAATGAGGATTGTTAGTGGTTTCCCACCTACCCCAGCCTGACTCGAACCTGTGATCTATTGAAAATAGGTGAGGCATCTTACTACTAGACTACTACTAGACTGCACCTCGTTGTCAAATCAAGATTGTGGATGTTAGATTAGGTTTTGAGACTTTTCGTTTCTTCTAATGTGGTTTAATTTTGTGCAATATTTAGTTATTTGTGCATGTATTAAGGAGTATAATTTTGTTGTTTATAACAGTGTCCACATATCAATACCTTTTTCTGACAGGCCTCTCTATGTTATAATCATATAACATGGGATACATAATTACAGATAATTTCCCTTTCCTTTCAAACAATGAACTTTTGTTTGCTGGCAATCTGGCACTGTTGCCACTTCAATGCTAGATGACTTGCATTTAAGTTTGTAAAGTGTGTCGATTTATGAAGATATTCAAATAGATGTATTGACAAGGAATTGAAACTCATTAAGTAGCATGTGTGCGTCCTGCCATTTGATAAATCATTAATGCATTAAGTCCCGTCTATACTTAGCCAATCATGCTATTTCTATTGGAATCAATCTAATTACATTCAAATAGTTTTATTATGAATATAAGTACCTCGAGCACTATCTTTTTTGTATTTTCTATGTAGTTAAGGAAAGAAAAGGACACGATAAGGGAGTCTCAACCACAAAGTTTTGAACTGATTAAGGTAATTTCTGTAGGTTTTATTATTATTATTTGGTGATTTCAAGGGAAGGAAGGATTAGACAATTGTCAAATTGACCTGTTTACTGCAAATCAGTTCGATAGGTATCAAGTGAATCTAGCAGGTGATGGATTATTGTACCTGGAACCTATCCCTTGTTCATATCCGTTGAATTCCCCGTATAATTGTATTTTCTGCATCATAATGGTATAATTTCGTACCATTACTGGTTCCCCCAATTGAAGCTTCCTTTATATGTTCTCTTCTAAATGATGAAATTGGCTGATTAGGATAACTTAGCATGTCAAGTTGTCAACTACATTTATGGCATTTGTTTTAATCATAGTGATAGGAGTAAGATGCCATACCCACTCAACTCAACTCTGCCTTTGTCCTAACTTGGGTGTGCTACGTGAATCATTTTCCTCCATTCAATGCGGTCTGATGCAAGGTCATCACAATAATAGCATCCCTTCATATAATTCTCTATTGTATATGTTCATGTTAGTTTTGGTTTTCCCCTACCTCTAGCTTGTTCAAGATTGATATTATCACACCTCCCCAACGGGTGCACTCAGAGGTCTACGTTGTGTGTACCTAAACCAACTTAAGCGATTCTCTCATTTTCTTAACTATAGAGCGACTTTTACCATCTTCCGTATTTGCTTATTACTAATCCTATCTTTTCTAGTTTTACCACGAATCCATCTTAGCATTTGCATTTCAAAGACACTCATTTTAGCATATTCTTCTTAGTAACCCAAACACTCAATTCGGTACAGTAGGGCAGGTCTGATGGATTTCCTTTCTTCTTGACCGGTATACTAAAATCAAACTAATTTTAATCTATGATTGACATGATCCTCTACCTCTCCATCTTGATTAATAACTGATCCTAAGTATCGAAATTGTTGCCTTCGTGGTATTTCTTGATTGTCTAACTTAAATTTATCTCCATCAACAGTCCTCCTTCTAAACATATCATATACTCCATCCGTCCAAGATCTTCCCATTGTACATCTTACAAATATTAAGGATAAAGCCTTACACCCTTGACCATTTTTAAACTGCAAAATTTTGGCCATTTACAGAAATGGGAAGATCATTTTAGGACAAAGAAAAGAGGAAAGTGGGAAGATCTTCTTGAGACGGAGGGAGTATTTTGTTTTGCTCCTAATCAATTACAAATGTATCTTCCATGATAGGAGTAAGATTTCCCTTCTTGTACTGTCATAAATGTTACAACTTGACGTCTTTGTTTGTTATGTTTTCTAATATATTAAGAAATTGAAAGTTGGTGCCTAATTACTTAGTGTGATGTTTAGTGTACACACTTTTGCTTAACCTACAGTTGTAGGTCTATTATGAAGAGAACCAGCCAGACAATGAAGCTCCATCCAACTGAATTAACTTGGGATTTAATGTCGCTTTTGATTATCTTTTTACTTCAATCTGTTATGGGGTTTGATTGTTTCCACACATGCAGTGGATAATGTAGAGATAATTTATGGAGATTTGTGACATGCTCTAGTACATGAGAGGACAGATGGGAGAGGTTCCGGACTGGCGTTTTCCCTCTCCATTTATTCAAGTTTAGATAAGAAAATAGAACGAGAAGCATGATTGGGACTTCCAGGAAATTTAATATTAGACTTTAACTGATGCAGAGACTGGAATCACATGTAACAGCATTGTCTGCAGCCCGCACACAAGACAAGAAGCATATTCAAGAGTTGGAAAGAGAGCTGAGTAACTGTTCTCAAGAAATAGGTAATGGTTTTGTTCTTACTTTACTTACTATGCTTAACTACTCTGCTGCTGTAATATCTTAATCTAGCTCCTTCATGTTTATTCAGTAAGATTAGGTTGTTGTCACTTCTTTCTGTCAACATGGATCCTACTGGAGTGGGTGTTGATGAATGATGGCAGTTACTGAGTGTTGGCCAGACCTCTCAGAGTCACCCATAATAAAAAAGAGTTCTCATAATGTTCTGATTTGGCTTTAGTGATTATACTGTTTGTTTTTTAAGCTGACTAATATTCTTATGGGTTCCTTGTTTGGAAGTGATTGGGAATAAAGCCAAATTGAGTTGGAAATTACTATATATGCACGTTCTTGAGCCACTGTTGTGAAGTTCTATTAGTTAGACTTAGCTGGCTTTGAAGTGATAATTGTTGACAAAGTTGAAAAGTAGGTAATGATTGTTTTTATGGAAGCCTTTCACTGGGACATACTATTACATGAATTGCTAATTTTATCTTTTCTTCCCCAAAGACGTATCTTAAAGTTTAAGAGCTAGTTGAAAAGTACTTTGACAACTAGAAAGTATTTGAATACTCCTTCTATCCCCAAAAGATCTTCACATTGTACATTTTACAAATTTTAAGGAAGAAGTTTTATAAACATGTTCAATGAATTGTTAAAAAGTTTAAATGAGAAACAATGTGAGCAAAGATCATCATATACTTATTTAAAAGATTGATTTTAACATTTTATTTACATTAGGCCTTTTTTCGCGTTTGCTTCTTGCTGACCAATGTAGTGGAGTTTCTGACCACTTCAACCATGTGCCCCAAAAAAAAAAAACTATTAGAAGTAATAGGTCAATATTGTTTATCATTTGTATCTAGGGGGCTTAGTGTAATATGTACATGTAACACGTGGTAGATATAATAGTTGCGAGGGTGTATTCTTTCATTATTCAGAAATTTTACAGCTCTCTCTACTTCAATTTCTCTCTCCATATTTGGGCCAAATCAGACTTGGCCAGGCCTATCCGGACATAAGCTTCCGTTCCGATCTCTCAAGAATGGCTGGATGCTTTTCCTTCCATCTTTGGACCAACTTTTTCAGTCCATTGGATGGGAGGCCGGGAAAGAGATCGACCCTAACCATAATACAAATACTAAGATTGAGACTAAGATCAGAGCGCTCGGTAGAAAGAGACCCCTAGAGATTTGAGACCACCACTGTTATCCCCAAGAAAAACTCAGCCAGCAGTGAAAAAATGAAGTCCATCGGAGCTTCCAAGCGCCGGCGCGTGCATCACTTTTTCGGCATGAATTTTCAGGTTTTGCTCGCTTTTTTCTTCTGTTTATGGATCTGGTGGAGGTGTAGTTACTTGGTATTTCTTATGGGTGTTTTGGCTTTAGATCAGATTGTTGGAAAGTTGTGAATTGTTTTTTTCCTTTTGCGATTGCTGTTGGGATTGTCCTTGAAAGCTTGTTTTAAGTTTCATGTCTGCAGATAAGTTCATTTCCAAAGATAGTGACGTTGTTGCTAGCCGAGGAGTTCACTTAAACTCTTCCCTCGCACTTAGCCCCATGAAATTGGATGGTTCGAATTATCTATTATGGTCACAAGCTTGTTTACTGTCGATTCAAGCCAATAGAGTGCAGAGTTTCATTAATGGAAGGTCTAAGCAACCCGCGGATGATGATCCGAAACTTGATGGTTGAGAATCGGACAATGCCATGGTGAAAACATGGTTCTTTAACTCTATGAAACCTAATATTCTGAAGAGTTATCTCTTTCATGGCACTGCTCACGAAATTTGGAGCTTGATAGCGCAAACATACTCTCGTTTTGGAAATCCTTCCAAAATTTATGAGATTAGGAAGAGACTACGCGAGATAGTACAGGGTAGCAAATCATTAGCCGAGTATTATTATGAGCTTACAGGATTGTGGATGGAATTGGATCATTATCGCATCTTTACAACGGAATGTACGAAGGAGCTCAGCTTATCAGAGGATTGTAGAAGACCGGCTGATTGATTTTCTCGCTAAACATACTCTCATCTTTCCATTAAGGCTGAGTTGATTGGAAGGATTCCACTCCGAACTGTTCTGACTGCTCATGCTCGTATTCAAGGGGAGGAAACTCGAAGACGCACTATGGCTCCACATCCAGAGTCCTCGGATCTTCCTGCGATTCCACCGGTTGTAGTTGCTAGTCCAGTGGTGACATCTTCTTTCATTGAGAGAAATCCACTTATATGTGAACATTGTCAGAGGCCAGCGCACACTTGTGATAGGTGCTTTCTGCTCTTTCCTCACCTTCGCTGTCGTGGCCGCTGTTGTAGCCGAGGCCGTGACTCGGGAAAATCATCAGGACACTTCTCATCTCTCAGCTTCAGCGGAGACTCGTACATCTAGAATATATACTTCGACAGTAGCAGTAACCCCTCTGACCTCTTTTGAGATAGTTGCACTTTGAAACTTGTTTTTCCGCTCCTTCCACTTCGTCTCACTCTACCTACACCGGTATGGCTTTTGTATTGACGTCTATACAGTCATCTAGCTCATGAATCATCGATTTCGGTGCCTCTGATCGTATGTCAAATTCTTCTAGCTTGTTTAGCTCCTCTTTGTCCGAACAAGATACGGTTTAGGTTGCAGATAGATTTCTTACTCTTATTTTGGGGAAGAGTTCTATTCATTGTTCTCCGAAATTATCCTTGCACTCTGTATTACATGTTCAATCATTTACCTCAAATTTATTATTTGTTAGGCGTCTTACAGAATCTCTAAATTGTTCTGTAATATTTTTTCCATCTCACCATATTTTTTAGGATATAGCGACTGGTCGGACGATCGGTTCGGGTAAAGTTTACAACGGATTGTATGTCTTGGAGAATGTGTCTACATCTCCACCTATGGCCAACTAAGTTTCTATTAGCTCTACTTTAGAGTATTTGCATTCATGGCATAGACTTTTTGGTCACCCCTCGTTTGATGTTTTAAAACATCTTTTTCCTACTTTAGCTAAGCAACGTAATAGGTCTAATTTTCCTTGTGAATTATGTGAACTCGCAAAACACAAATGCTCCGGTTATTCTATTAGAAATCAAAGAAGCACGACTCCATTTTCTATTATTCACTCTGATGTTTGGGGACCATCTCGAGTTAAGTCTGGATATAGATGATTTTGTTACTTTTATTTATTGGCATACCCTTCTTACTTGGATTTACTTAATTCTTCTTAAAAATGAAGTGTTTGAATGTTTTAAATTATTTCATAAGATGATTCAAACACGATTTAATGGTATTGTCCGATTTTTTCGTACTGAAAATATTAGGTAATACACTAAGGGTGGTTTTGAGATTTACTTGTCTTCTCATGGCATTGTGCATCGAACCACATGTGTCAAGACTTTTGAACAAAATGGGGTAACAGAGAGAAAGAGTCGACATCTTTTAGAAGTTATTAGGTCTCTTATGTTTACTATGCATGTCCCTAGTTTTCTATGGGAACATGCAATTTTAAATGTATCGTACTTAATTAACCGTGTTCCCTCTATTGTTCTCAAGTTTAAGACTACGGTATCGTTTCTCCCAAACACTTCCAAGCACCTTCTTCCACTTCGTTCACAATAATGCTCCTTCGCTCGGGAAGTTTGATCCCCGCGCTCTTAAATGTGTTTTCATTGGATATTCTCCTACTGAAAAAGGTTACAAGTGTTATCATCCTCCTACTCATCATGTGTATGTTAGTCATGATGTCGCTTTTTGAGAGTCGATGTCATATTATTCATCGGGCTCACGTTCATCCCTTTGGGAGGAGAATTTAAATGAAGAAATAAATATGGAGCTTTCTTGTATTCTGTCTTGTGTTATTCAGGGGGAACCTAGAGAAGGCTAACCCTCTTCCTTTGCCTAGACAGTAGGAGAGGGATGCACCTCCTAATGAAAAGCCGTGTCTAAGACTTGATAGACCTGATGGACGACATTTATTGATATACTCCTATAGACAACACCGAGATACTACTTCGTACTTACCCCCTCAATTGTCTAAATCGAAAGTTAGTCCCACAATTGCTCCTTCCTCCAATAGAAACAGTAACCCATTTGATCTTGATCTTCCCATAGCTGTTAGAAAAGGTGATAGAACATGTACTCAATATCATATTCCTAACTTTGTTTCTTACGATTTTGCTCCTTCCTATCCTAGCCTTTGTTTCTACTTTGTCGTCTATTTTAGGAAGATATCCTACTTAATCCGAAGCGAAAGAGTGCTTTGATTGAAGATATGAATGCTCTTAAGAAGAGCAGCACTTGGGATCTCTTAACTTTTCATCTTGGTAACAAAGCTAGCAGATACAAGTGAGTATTTACGGTAAAATATAGGTCAGATGGATCATTTGAAAGGCATAAGGTGAGACTTATTGCCAAGGAATGCATACAGACTTATGGGATTGACTATTTCTTGTGCCGTAAATTTAAGATGAAATCTTCTGCGGAGAATATCTTCTTCCACATAAAATTACAGGAAGAGGTTTATATGGATGTTCCTCGAGACTTATCGTCTCCATTACAGAAAGGAAGGTGTGTAAGCTCAAGAAAATTATAGCATGGTTTGGGAGACTTCACGGTGTTATAATAAACTTTGGGTTCAGGCAAATTAACTCAATTCATACAATGTTTGTTAAGAGACAAGGGGGCAAGATCACAATCCCGATCATGTATATCGGTGACATCATTGTGAGAAGTGATGATGTGGGTGAGATTAATTCAATCAAATGACGGTTGGTGATTGAGTTTGAGGTCAAAGAATTGGGTTTGTACGGTATTTCCTTGAGATTAAGTAGCTAGATCATCTCGTGGGATCTTCCTCTCTCAACGGAAGTATGTTTTTGTTCTCCTATCCAGTACAGGAATGTTCAGATGCAAATCTGCGGACTTTTCTTTTGAAGCTAATCATAAGCTATCCAGAGGTATCTGCACATAAGTGGATTAGGATAGACACTAACGATTAGTCGGAGACTTATATACCTTGCACATACTAGGCCTGACATTGCATATGTTGTTGGCGTTGTGAGCCAATATATGCATGATCCCCGTAAGCATCCATGTTGCATCTTGAGATACTTAAAAGGCTACATCGGGAAAATGGTTGTTGTTTGAACCTCACAGCCATCTAGATGTTCAAGGGTATACTGATTAATTTTGGGTTGGTTCTTTGGACGATAGGCCACTTTCGGCTATTGCACCTTCATTGGAGGAAACTTGGTTGTTTGGCGCAGTAAGAAACAAGCTTATTAGCAAGGTCCAGTGCCAAGGTAGAGTATAGAGCTATAGCTCTTGGTGTGAGTAAGCTCCCGTGGATTCGTTCTCTCTTTGGAGAACTAGGATTGCTATCGACCGGACCAATGAAGTTGTTTTGTTATAACAAAACAGCTTTATGCATTGCCCATGATCCGGTTAAATCATGATTGAACAACGCATGTCGAGATTAACCGGCATTTCATCAAGGAGAATATTCTAGTCTTCTTTGTATTTCTTGTGTAAAAACCGGCAATCAATTAGCCGATGTGTTAACTTAGGGTATTAGTAGTAAAGTCTTTATTCCCATTATAAGCAAGTTAGGCATGAGAAATATCATTCGCTACAACTTGAGGGGAAGTATTAAAAGTAATAGGAATATTAGAAGTAATGGGTCAATAAGGGCTTAGTGTAATATATACACGTGGTAAAAGTAATAGTTGTAAGGGTGTATTCTTTAATTATTCAGATATTTTACAGCTCTCTCTACTTCAGTTTCTCTCTCCTTGTTTGGGCCAAATCTGACTAAAAGCTTTTGACATTTATTAATATTTAAAGATGTTATTAAGAGTGGATTTGAATTATGAGTTTCTGAATGTGCCTGAAAGATGAATAGTTGATTAAGGCTTTGTTGTTGTTGTTGTACTCTCACTACTCTATTAGGTCTGTCTCGGACTGATAAAGAGTTCAACTTGACCCTCTGCCGTAATCCTCACAGATTACCTGCAGGATCAGCTGAATGCCAGGGATACCGAGATAAACTGTCTGAGTGATCATATCCACAGCCTTGAGTTAAAACTCACTGCTGAAGAAAATTCTGTCGTTGACAGTTTAAAGCAAGAATTGAAGGAGTCCAAGTCACAGTGCTTGGTCCTGATGGAAGAATTAGAGGACAAAGAAGCAGAATTACAGAATTCAACTTTGTACATAGAGAAACTAGAGGAATCTATTTCTTCTATTGCATTAGAGTACCAATGTGAAATAGAGAGCATGAAGCTCGACTTAATGGCCTTGGAACAGAGATGTTTTGAAGCTAACAAACTCAAAGAAGAATTTGCTCAAGAAAATGCTAGGAAGTGTGAATTAATTCAAAATCTTGATCATCAAATCCAAGACTCTCGAAAGGTTATTGAGTCCTTAGATGATGAAAAAGAAGAACTCAAGATGAAGCTAGAAACATCAGAAACAAATGCTAGAGTGTTTTTGCAGAAGATGGAAGACCAATTTCCAGACTGGCTGGAGAACAAGGACATGTGGTTGTCGTCGAGTGAGACAGAGAAATATACCAGGTAAACTCATACCTACCTTTTATCACCTTGAGAATTATTTTTTCTTAACTTGATTTTTGACTAGTTGGTAATAAGTTTGTACTCTTGTATGTTCTTGCCTGCATTTCCTGAAATGGTATATGCACTCGAGGAATATCTCCTGCCACTTGTTGACAGAAAGGTGTAGGAATGTTGGACTCAAGCTCTAGTTTATGACGAGGGACCGAGTATTAAATATCAATGGAAGCAATAAAAATTGAATCCATATTTTGTTACTTTAAACTTCTTCTTAGTATGTGCAGTGGCAGTCTTGGTACACTCTTCGCCAGACTTGTGGCCATAAGAGCATCCAATGCTGATAGTTCAAAGGAAATGGAGAAGGAAAAGATGGAGAGAGACAAAATTAAGAATCCATCATGTCAAATACACGAATATGAACTTCTTGTCACCCAGCTCAAGGTATATCATATGATCATTGTGCATGCATTTAATTGGCTGCAATAGATCAAATGAGGTTCCGGGGTAGAATTTATGTGGTAAACTAAAGCTGGATTGATTGTGGAGCTTGCAATGCCTTAATTTCCTTTCGGAATACTTGGCAGGAACAACTGAGGGAGGAAAAGTTGAAGGCAAAGGAAGAAGCGGAAGATTTAGCTCAAGAGATGGCTGAGTTAAGGTACCAAATAACTGGGTTGCTTGAAGAAGAATGCAAACGGCGTGCTTGTATTGAACAAATATCTTTACAGAGGATCACTGAATTGGAGGCTCAGGTATGCTTACAAAGATCTTATATAATGAAGTTATAATTTGTACAGTTGCTGAACTTTGTTCTTCTTTTTGTAATAAAGCTTGAAAAAGCAAAAAGGAAATCCTTCACTGCTGTCCGAGATACGCCCGATGCTTAGATGTTGGTTTCTGATAAATCTACCTCGGTTCATCGCTTTATTATGCTTTACAGGTCATTACCACCATAATCTCTCTTCTAATAACTGCTCTGCATTCTAGATGTATATTCTTATTTTCTGTGTCATCAAATCCCTGCTTGAATGCCGTTTAACGGCCATCTAAACCTTGTACAGGTGCCATGACTTGTGCCTCATGATCATGCCATTCTGTCACATAATTGTGTTTAACAATGAAATTGGCTTTTAATTGTTGCGAGAGCAGAATTTCTGTGGAAATTAAATTGTGTAGCTCGCCAAGTGCCCATTTCCAGCAAATCTTCTTTTTGTCGTCCATTTTTTGAGACCAAGGTTAGCCTCTAGTCACAGGCTGGAGTCATAGGTACTTGAGGAGAAAGTGGCTTAGCATGGAAGGGCTGTCACTTAACCCATCACTCATGCACCAGGGATCGGGAATGCTCGACAGTAGTCACTGCTTTGGTGTAAAAACATTTGAACGTGAAAGGCTACAGGTTTCAGATAAATTGGTGATGCAGCCAATGGGTTTTAATTTCCTTGGGTATAATGATCTAATTTATTCCGTATTCAACACCGCTGAAAGGACTGAATGACAAACAGTTTCCTGAGAGTTTGCTGACTGAACAACTCATGGGAATTTAGTATCCTTCAGCCATCGGAGTTGTATGATGTGAACCCTGTGTATCAAAGATCAGCAAACAACACTATTTTCTGGCTAGGAGTTCAGAAATTGGCTGTCTATCTAGCTTATCTCTTAGGCAGCATCTGGCTAATACATTGGTATCGACCAATGCATTCACATTTTTTTAAAAAATTTTGTATTCTTGTTAGGTTATCTTTTCATTTCCTCCATTTTTCTTTGTGTTACATGGAGGATAATGGGCAATCTTCGAATATGTAGATTATATTAAACAAGAGCAGTGGACCTGATGTCAATGGTTTGTGGAGCAATATTATATATGAAATTGTAGTTGGTTGTTCTTTAAAAGCACTCAATCCAGGAGTTCATGAAATTCCTTATATATTTTGCCCAGATTTTATTTCATGACTTGGAAGAGACGGATTCCATCGCATTCTTTGCATGCCTTGAGGCAATATTTTGTGGAGTATCTGAAATTCGTTGGTGGTCAATGGCACGTTGCATGAAATAATTTCTCCTAAAATTGTCCCCAATCATTTTCTTAACTTCAATACGAGTTATCAGTGATGAGAGAGAGAGAGAGAGAGATAGAGAGAGAGAGAGAGAGAGGTTTAATGTGTTATCTGGGGGATTTAGT
>JAOTQG010107555.1:0-12448 GCA_025631175.1 Iris virginica
TGATCCAAAGTCCAAAATTTTTATTTTTTCTTTCCAATTTCTATAAATACTTTATAACATTAGTGCATTACTATCTACTGCTAGGTTAGCCATTATGCATAATATAACATAACATAATTAATAATTTTCATAATTAAAGATTCGGCAAAACTCGCAAGATTCACTAAAAAGTCCGTCAAAACCCGTTAAGGTTCAAAAATTCTTGGCTCGCAAAGTCTCGCGAAGGCTCACAAGCTTGCAAGTCCGTCACGAGCCAATCCAAACTCATTCATTAATTTAGGTTCGATTCAAGTTCATGAAAACTCGACTCATAAAAAAATATAAAAAGATCAACTCAAAGTCGTAAAAATTCGACTCAAATCGACTCATGTACGCCCCTACCGCAAACCATCACCCATTGCAAGGGAACTCGTAATGGATTTTAAATTTTAATTCTCTTGATATCTTTGGGATTTCCTTAATTTCCTAACGGACCAATATGAGCCTCGTTTTGGAAACTGGTTAGTTTAAGAGGGTAGTATGTCGACCAGTAAAATAGTCCAATGGGGTGGTCCATAAAACTCAAATACTACCAGGGGTTTACATTTAACTTTTACCTTCTCTTTTCGTTGATGAAGTTTAATTTGTACTTCTTTTATGATCCAGGGAATTCATCCAAGAAAATATAAGAAACACGGACATCTCCAGAAACAATCTTTTAGGAAGTAAATCAAAATTAAATAGCAAACTATAACTAACACCATTATCTCATGACTTCAAGGAGCATTTTAGTTTCTTGCCTCTTTCTTGTAAAATTTCTAAGATCAATTCCATTTCCTTGAAAATGCATCTTAAACTCAGTAAGTGACGCATCTTTAGAAACTCAACAAACCATTTCTAAGATCAACTCCTTTTCCTTGAAAATGCATCTTTTAAGTTGATACATGTACTCCCATGTGGGGGCTAAAGCGTATATGTCGAACAGCAAAAATCTTGAAAGGGTGAATGATAAAATTTAAAAATGGCTTGTAGAAGTGAATTTTGTGAATTATCCCACGTTGGATAAAAACAAGAATATAAGGTAGATAATTATATACCTACATCTTGGTTATAAGATCATTCAAGCCCTTAGGGCTTTTAAGGAGAGTGGAGGGGGAAGGTTTATATGCGCATGCCATTGGCCGGCTCTGCTCGTGCTGTCTATTTTCATGAACTGTTCACGTTGGTACTTCCATATTTTTGAATTCGACTTCCTTTGCTTTCTTGTAGGGTTGAACTTGTAAACGAGTCAAGCCAGTTCGTGGGCTCGACTTGGCTCGACCTGTTTAAGCCCGATTTAACTCGATTCGCACTACTTCACGAGTCGAACATCATTTTTACTTTTTAGGCCCGTCATGTAATTTTGCAAGTTCGACTCGACTCAACTTGCATGATTCAGGAGTTGGCTCGTTAAGGGTTCAACTCGTTAAGGCCCAACTTGACTCACATATCCAGGATATCTAAATCCAGTAACTGGGATCATAATAACTAGAAAATATTTAGCGCATAGGCCCAAGCGAACACATAATAACTCAGAAGGCTTAATTAACATTGATTGAAAGTCTCAAACATATAAAACAAAACTTGTAAAACACATAATACTAGCATAGGAAACACATGAACCATAACAAATCATTAAGAAGGTCAATTTCTCTATTGGCTCATACTCGTCAAAGCTCGTCAAGGTTTGTAAAGGCCCACCAAGACATGTTAAATTTCGCTAATTAATATCTTGGCTCGCGAAAGCTATTGAAGATTATATGTTTCACAATTCAATTATGAGTCGAGCCGAGTCGATCTATTTGAGATTCGACGCGAGCCCATAAAAGCTCGACTCGTGAAAAAGACGATGAATTTGACTTGAGCCCGCAAAAATTCAACTCTGCTCAGCTCGATTCATTTACAGACCTACTTTCTTATTTAAATCTATTGTGTACCAATTGTGCTAATAGTCCTAACACCGTAACACCCGTGGCTGCTTAACAATACTTTTTATCAGATAGAGTAGAGCTTTCATCATTAAAAATATATCAACTGAAAGCACGATATTATGCAAGTGATCCTGTTTTAAAAAAAAAATTGTGAGACTTTTGATCCTTGAAAATGATATGTTATACACAAGGCCGTTAAGCTTGTCACCTAGAGAAAAATCCTAAATATGTGGGAGCATAAGACACTAGCACAATATTATAACAAACTCAAAAAACCACACTTTCACACACATGTTCAATCTATTGATCAAAGAGGATTCTTCATATATGCTAGCTACAAGATTTAGCTGCATATTAACAAGTACAATTTCTATAATTACTACAAAAATATATCATGGAAAGCAGCATCTAGCTCTAATTACTTATATTGACAGTCAGGAAAAATTCAACTTAATTATTAAGTTATAAAAACCTAGCTATACCAATACTAATGTAGAACATGCATGATATGATTGATGATCAAGAAGAAATCCCCACACCAAGAAAATCTATGAAGGGTATATCCTTCTGAGTGATGGATTCATCTTCTCTTTCTTCTTGAATTATATTAGTTGCCCTAGTCTTTGGCGCCAATGGATGCAACTGATTCGCAAAACTCACCAACTCCTTCTTGAACAACAAACGATGACTACTGCCGGCTGTAGTTCCATTAACATCACCTAGTTTTGAGTAACTTGGAACGAACCTTTTGCTATTTTGGTGTCCTAATGTACTAGAATCCCGGTAAGCTCCATGTACCGAAGAATTTTTGTGATTGCAAGGGAGGGATAATTGGTCTGAACTACTACTTGGCCTTTCTCTACTCCAATTATATGAACTTGAAATAAAGTAATCTCTACCTTCTCTCCCAAGAAAATCCACCGAAGATGATGCGTTCATAACGGGCATGGCTGGCCTCGTAAATGTCCATGAAGTAATCCTATCTTTGCTCTGGTTTTGGAATTGGAAAAACTGTGCTCTCTTATTACTAGAGCATATACCTGAGGTAGAATTATAATCCACTTTTGAATTTGAATCCCTAGAATCATGACTAGCTGCATCCTGGTTATAACTTCTCTTGGTACAAATCTTGGATTGTTCTCTTTGCTTCCTTGCCATAACAACATGCCAGTGATTCTTGACTGCATTATCTGTTCGACCTGGAAATAATCTGGAAATGAGAGCCCACTTGTTTCCATGTATCCGGTGAGCCGCCAATAGCCTTTCTTCTTCTTCTTCGGTAAACGGCCTTCTGTTTATTCTAGGATCAAGTTGATTAAACCACCTCAATCTGCAACTCTTCCCTGAAAGAATCAAAACAAGCAAGAATCTACTTCTTAAATCATTGTACTGGAAATTGCAGCAATCATGAACTGTTTCATTGATAAAAAATGCATTGCACTGGAAAAATAGTTCAAACTTAATTAGCAAGAAGTCAGCTTCTAAACTTCCTCGACCACATGCAACTTAATTAGTTAATTATTGCCAATAAGCACTCTTTTCATGATTCTACTGGTTTTAACCTTGTTGGTCTATACAATGGAGTGTGTGTGTGTGTGTGTGTGTATATAAATATATATATATATATTTCTGTGGTGTCTGTTACAATACTCCTTTCCGTAGCCGAATTAATATATATAAATATATATATATATATATTTAAACTGTATCAATCAAGATTAATTAGGTCATATGTCCCCTCTAGAATCTAACCATTTTTTTCAAGAAAAAAGAAGAATTATAAGAAGATCATCAACTACCCAGTTTTTCAATTAGACTAATATCCATATATGAATGATCCAACAACCCAAGAAAAGGAGAGGAAGAAAGGGAATATAATTAATTAGGGTTTAAACATGCATGTCATGTAGCTAATATATTTTGGTAGGGATATATATACATCTAACTAGCTATAGCTATACCTGATCTTCCATGGAGTTTCTCAGCAATGGAATTCCAGTTCTGAGGACCATATTGTTCAACGAGCTGCCGGAGCTTTTCATCCTCGGCGGGTCTCCAGTGTCCTCTAGGACAAGTCTTTCCATCATCACTAGAGCCGCCACCTGATCCGATTTCCTCCATAACCCACCAGCCACCGAAAAAAAGAAGAAAAAAACTCTTTATATATAATCTAGCAGCTATCTAGTGGATATCATTTGTATTTGTATTATAGAGAGAGAGAGAGAGAGAGATGAAGTGGGAGATCAAATTTAAAGGAGGGGGTGATGAAAAGGAAATAGGAGCTGCAACAGCAGGAAAAGTGAGGAAAATGGAGAGAAATGGATGAATATTGAATGAATTAAGAAGCAGGGTGGGTTGGGGGGGGGGGGGGAGTTGTAGCTAGGGTTGTGGTTGTGGATGGGCAGTCACTTTTGTTGGTTTTGCACGACACTTTTGTGCGTAATTATATTTCAGCTTTTCATTTTCATTTCTATCTGTAGAAATTATTTTTAGTTTTTTCCTATCGTTCCATCAAACACACTTCACCTATCAATTTCCAGAAACTCTCTATCTTTGGCTTGTGGCGCCGTATACATTTGTTTTGTGCATTTCACAGTTTTAATCAATGTTCACGTCAGTAAAAATATGCGATCTAACTTGTTCATCATATATATTCAAGTAATTTTATAACTCTAATTTTTATTCCTTAGGTAATAAAAAACTAAACCGATTTAGGGTCACAATTCGGTTTAGCGGGTTTTTAAATTGTAATTTTTTTTTGTGTAAAGTAAAATTAAATACGAAAGCGGTAGAGGGAAAAAGAAAAAATTACATGGAATCGATAAGAAAAAATTACAAAAAAAAAAAAGAAAAAAGAAAGTATGCTTACCAATTAATCGATTTCACATATAATTTTTCTTTCTTTAGGTTTTTTTTTTTTTTTTTTTTTTTTTGGGTTCTATCAAGGACACTTCACCTATTCTCAGTTGCCACCCAGTTCACCTCACACCTACACTCGCACACCATTTTCAATGATGGTACTTCGTTAAATCAGGTCAAGATGTGATTAGAATCTCTAATGTGCTTGATTGTTTAACAAAAAAAAAAATTATAAGAATTGGTTGACTAGGGATATTTCATCAAAATAAATTGGCGTATTATACAGGAGAATTATTTAACTAACAGCGCAGAATTCCCATTAAAAAAAAAAAAAAAAAAAAAAAAAAAAAAAAAAAAAAAAAAAAAACACTAACTGGAGCTCTGAAACAGATTACCGTGAAGCTCTTCATACCAAATTTTTATATAACTGAATTTACTAACTAATTTATAATAGATGGTTTTGATTAATTTAAACAAACAACCTCTTTATCATCAGTTGATCTACGTACGTATTTGTGGTTAATCAACGACATTTATACGATGATGACTTGCTCTTGGCAATGATAAATTGTTGAACAATATCTCGAATCCAAATACTCAGATCGAGAGCCGTATTCAAGAACTTATTTCGATTTTTCCTGAAATTATATACGTAAAAAATCTGAAATTAAACTAATTAAATGATGATGATGATGATCAAACTAATTCAGTAACTTATAGGGCTGGAAATGTACGTAGAAGCTGTCACTTTTAATTACTAGTAGTAATTAAGGTTACCTAACCTAACCACAAATTAAAAATAGATTAATTAACTGTAAACAAGAAATATATAAAGGTACGTAGTGTTATTGGCTTGCCATTATTAATGATATATTATTTATCAATTTAATTTGGTATGGTTAACCAGTCAACGTATCTGGTTCATAAAAATAAATGTTTTACTTTTTCATGCAGATGGGTAGTCAAATTTAAAACAATGAACCCATTTTTTGTTTAATGAATAAAAAAATTGATTTCTTAACAGATTGAAATTCCATACCCCACGAAACCATAACCTAATTATTAATTGTTTGGAGTTCCCATCTTATGTTCCAAATATTATTTCAATTATTGTCTCTTAAAAAAAAAAAAAAAAAACTTCATCTCAACTATATATATTTAAAAGATGACATTAAAATTTTAAATTATAGAATATGTTTAATTTTTTTTAAATTATGTAACATGATATAGGATACCATTTAAGACAGAAAATTCTGATTCGAGTCTTGTTTCTTAATTATTCCTCATCCACTATATATCTAATGTAACTATTATTTCTTTAAAAATAGTTTATCCATTACCATCAACCATAAATCAAGTAAACAAGACATCCTCAGAGGTGGTTGTAAAATCAATGTCTAAACCCTAACCTAGTGGATGATGAATATATATGCAATATCTTCATCTGAACCATCTAATCAACCCCGTTAAATTAAATCAAAAAAATATTTTTTAAAAAATAGGAAAATCAAACATTTGGAGATACGGATGCAAACCTAACAACAAATAATTAAATGCATGAATGATAACCTCGGAAGAAATTAATAATTCAACCAAAACGGTCTGCGTAGCTAAAACTTAAGGAGAAGAGCAATTGATAAAAATAAGGGTTTAACGAGCTGGTTGTTAGATTGCGATTAATTATGAAACTTCTGGAAGTCGACGTCCTTGCCGGTTCTTCTAATCTAATACATATACCTGATCAATGGAGTGCATGGTCATGTTATCGTTCTCCACCACTTGTTATTTCAGCAAGCTCCACGCTTTCGTTGATTTGAAATGAAATTAATTCAAGTTGAGAAGAAACCTCATACATATATATATATAGAGAGAGAGGGACTTTTTTCGCTACAAACTACTTTTTCGTATAAATCGTACGAATCAGTTGTATCTTAATATATTTTTGTTGTATTTTAGTTATATATCTGTATTTTGTAAAATAAAGATTCAATACACGATTTTTTTTTTTAGAAAATCAACTAAGATACAACAAAAATATACTAAGATACAACATGTTCGTAAATATACAACAAAGTAACTAAGACGCGAAGATACAACAAAAAAATTTATGATACAACAAAATTAACGAAGATACAACAAAAATATACTAAGATACAACTGGTTCGCACGTTTGTACGATATTTATGGTTTGTAGCTGATCATTTTCCTATATATATATATATATATATATAATAGTGAGTATAAAAGAGTAATTACGTAAAAATTTGACTTAATCATATGTACATGGTCTTTTGGCTCCCATGGCAAGTTACAATTTATAATTTATCTCCAACCTAAAATTAAATTTTCAAATCCATTATACTTTTTGATTCTTCACATGTTTTTCGGTACTTTCTCTATTTGAGGTGTAATACCTGATTAGTTTATATTTGTTGTTTAACCAAAAACACATAAAATGATAAGTCGGGGGTTTTTCAGTACTTTCTCTATTTGTTGGTTTGAAGACACCACGTACTGACATCCTTTCCATTCCTTCCAATCGTCACGAATTGTACTTCCAGAGTCAAATTTTGTTTTTGAGATCCTTTTGCCTAGTGATCAAGAATCCACGTATTCCTGGTGGGTCAAAGTATAAATCAAGTTGATCAAATATTAATTGGGAGCTCTCATTCTTTCGGGTTTAAGAATCTTTTTATCACTGCTCTATATAAATATCGATGGGAATATCCATGACGAGAAAAACGGAATAAAAAGAGAAACTATGACATTCAACAATCTGAGTATACAAATATCAAAGTTACAGCATCAGAATCATGGGGCGGAGCTTGAAATTTTAAGCAAAATATTAATGAACCGTATTTAGCAACTCCCCCTCCCACCGGTCCAACGAATTCAAAATTTTCACATTTTAATTAGGGTTTCTTTCTCATATTCTGGGCTTAGACTACTCTCTCTCACCACAGACAGAAAGTCCACTCCATCGCAGTGAGCCGCAGCTACATCAATCCCATGCACCCCACCCTAGCTTCTTCTAAACAATTATAAAATTTTGGGTTAATTGCGTTTTAGGTCCTATAATTTTCGTAAGCTCGTAAAACGAGCTACCAGATCTCAAAATTTGCAATTTTTTTCGATTTTTCTCGTTAAAAACTAACGAAAAACTCGTTTTGCGAGCTCATTGAAACTTTAGGATCTAAAATGCGATTAACCCGTAAATCTTAATTTTATGGATTATATCTAATTAATTTTATGCGATCACGAGCTCGCGAAAAATATAAAACCTAAAATGCAGTTAACCCTTCATTAATCAATAAAAATCAAGTTGTTGCCGAGAAAAAATATATATATCATGCACACATCTATGAATGAAAAATATATAAATACATAAATAACTATAAATATACACACACGTGTGCGTGTTTCAATATTTAGAGCTGCAAATGTTTTTAGGGGAAAGGGCTTTGATAAAATGGCTCAACAGTGGGCTGTCAAACTTGTCACCCTTGCCTCAAAAGATGCAACGCGGGCCTTTTTCTAATATTTGGATCCGACCTGTTACCCACTACTTACTTGAAGCCCAACGTCTAGCTTGTGACATGGGAATTGGGTCTTAATTTTTTAGGCTTGGTTTCAATTGGACATTTTTTATTCGATGGCATTAATTTTGCATGATTTTTAATTAAATTTAGGTCAAAATTTTTCAAAATATTTATCATATTTAAGATTTTAATAATTTACGCATAGTAAAATTTGTAAGTAATTCGCCAATTTATTTTTTTTTATATTCGTTACGAACTTACAACACATACATTTTTTATAAAATAATTTAGGCTGGATTAAATTTATTGATCCACGAAATCCCATGTTTTTACACATAATTCTCTTTCAGTATTAATCAGAAAAACAAAACCGTGAAAACTTCTCATTGGTATTTGATATTTATTTATTTCTTAGCTAAAAGTTAAAGGTGGAGTATATATAATAATTGAAAGCATGACTTTTCTTTAGAAAAGTCACTTTCTAAATCAGATAATTCATTATTGCGAAAACATTTCACCAAATCCAAATGAAGCTAATTAAATATTTTAACACTTTAATAAACTAATTAAACATTGTCATGCATGACTCAACCTCTTTTATTTTTTAGTTTGAATCTTCTGTATCAAATAATTTTTTATTTTCTATTTTATTTTTAAAAAATTTCATCTCAATCGTTTAAAGATGACTTTAAAATTTTAGACTGTAAATTTTAAAATACGTGTCACTTTTTAAAACAATGCCACAAGAGATGTAACACAATCTGGAAGAAAAAATTCGGTTTTATTGTTTTTGGACAAACTCAAACTACTTGGGATTTATATGAGATGCCTTAAACTAGGGGTGGTAATTTGTGACCCGATTAAACCCGCGAGTTTATATTTTTTTAAAAATTAACGTATTTAAGTGAGTGATAATCAATAAATTTAAATATATTTAGTAATTTAATGTTAAATAGATTTAAATTTATTGATTATAACTCACTTAAATAGGTTAATTTTAAAAAAAATTATAGACCCACCGGTTTAATCGGATCACAAATTGCCGCCGCTACCTTAAACATTGGTCTCTTTGAAATACGTAATAGAAATTATAGAAATCAACCCATTAATTAATCAACTTGTTGTCCCTATCTAATCACATCATCGATGCACGAAGATCCATTTCACACTTACATGGGGGCAATAGCGTCATTTTCATGGTGGTTGAAAATGAAAGTTGCACCATTTTTCTTCCGTCATAAGTAGCCATCAAGCTAGTGCTTCACCAATTATTCAACCAACTTTCCCAAATGACTCCATTGCCCTCGTCCTAGTGGCACCGATGTGTGTAGTATGTTTTTATGTTTTTCTTTTACGTCGGACTGTAGACATATGTCGTTCATGTTTAGGAAGCAATTAATGTCTAAATGCAGATGTTAATAGCGAGCAATGCGCCCTTGGTTCTGATCGAATAAGCGGAATCATTCGAGTTGTGGCTCAGTGATAGAGCTGAGCTTTACAATATCTAAGGTATCAGATTCGATCCATTCTCATGCCCCTTGGGACAAAAAAAAAGGACTCAATCGAACGACTTCGTGAACTAAATCAATAAAAACATTTATTAATTAGTAAGGTGAAAATGTGGTCCAGTGGTAACACGTCTCCCATATTACTAATAGATTATGATACGAGTCACGTCTGAAATAAATAGGTAATTACAAACAATCCCCTTTAAAATAAAAAGAAACAAAAAAGAAGAAAAGAAACAAGGGGCTTAAATGTCAATTCATCGTAACACGGCTTTGAAAAATCAAGTAATCGATAAGGTAAAAAGTGGTACATATTGTAAGAGTAAGGAGGAAGGGTTGTAGGGGGACCGGAACTCCAAAATACAAACTTGGACTTGGTCTACAAAGTTTTCAGAAGCTACTAAAAAGAGGAAAGATATCCCCTACAGTACACTAGTAGTGCCAAGTGCTGTGCGGTTTTTCATCACCAATGACACCAACGTAGTAGACGCGTGCCAGGTGAATCCAAAACCATCATGTAAAGAGAAATTTGAAGATAATTTGCATATTTTCGATCAATTCTTGTGGTTGATAATTGGTTTTTTGTTAGGTTTGATTTTTTTTTTTAATGTTTTTTTATGGTTTTGTGGTTTTTGGTTAATTCCCACATTACCCTTAAAAGTTTAAAAAATTACATTAAATGATTGGAGAGAGAAAGAGATAAAAGTGTTAGTTATGATTTGATGTGATGTTTGATAGGATATAAATGTGGGTATAAGGGTACGTAAAAATAGTAGCTACGAGAAAGAAAACTATGGTTTTTAAAACCAACAAAGTGAACGAAAAAAATAGTAGTTTTCGGAACCGCGGCTCCAAAAACAACTCATCTAAACACATTCAGTCACAATGATTCAAATGTAACTATAAAGCGGAACTGAGGTAGTATTTTTAAACAGATTATTGGACACTCTATAGGGTTTAGCTAATATTCCCACTAGTTGTAGGAGATTAGCTAATATTCCCACTAGTTGTAGGAGATTAACAATATCCCCATTTTTACTTTTCCAAAATGCCCTCACTTTTTAATTTTTAATATTTATTTAGAGGGGTAAAAATGTCAAAACTATGTATAGAAAAAAATTAAATATAAGCACATTTTTCTATACACGGTTTTGACATTTTTACTCTTTCAAATAAATATTTAAAATTTAAAAGTGAGGGCATTTTGAGAAAGTAAAAATGGAAACATTGCTAACCTCGTATAACTAGTGGGGATATTAGCTAATTCCCTACATATATATTAGAACAAATGAAGTATTATTAAGTGTAATTAATTTTATAAAATTTTACAGAAATTATCTATTTATGTAGCAGGTGCAAAGTCAGGATTGTTTCGAGGAGGGCGAAACTATATGGGGATTGAAGCATCACCCCCGCGAAAAAAAAAATCAGATCAGACAACTAGAAGGGAGGATCGAATTCACAAAAATCGAAAATTAGGGAAAAATAATTTAGGAAAGTAATTTTCTTATTTGACTTTGTTTACTAGTGCTTTAACGAAAAATTATCCTATCGATTTAAAAAAAAAAATGAATCGAAAAGAAAATCGCAAATAAAGTATACTCTGTTTAAAAATGTTACAACATTTAATAATTTATAATTTAAATAGCACTAGATCTTGTGGTGTCCGACAATTAACGTTTACGAGTAGTTATATCTTGAAAATGTTTTTAAAAAATTTTATTAAAAATATCCACAAACAGGCTTTCTCGATGTATACCATCAAACAGTCGTTCAAATATCACATTCTCGACAAAGAAAATCACAAGCTTTCACTAAAAACCAAAACACGGATGTGTTTGAATGGGTGGTGTTTCAATTTAGTTTTTGAGTTTTTATAATGATTAGAGTAAAAAGTAAGAAAGAGAGATAAATAAGAAAATTTGTGGAACTAATGAAAGTAAAAATAAAAATGAAAATGAACTAAATAAATTATAAACCAAGCCACCAAACTGCAATGGCTTGGTTCGATTCGGTTTGAACTATGTTTTAATTTTGCAGTTTAAATTTTCTATGTGAAATTCATTCCACCCTTTTGAATATTTTGTTTTACTAATTTTGCAGTTTAAGTTTTCTATGTGAAATATTGAATTTAATATGATTTGGAATAATAATAAAACAAGGAATGTTTACTAATATTTATTAGTATAATTGTATAAATATAAAATAGTATCGATAGTAATTGAAGAAAAAAATTATGAAAATTTACTAGGAACAGAATATAATAATTAAAGGAGATAATAATATGAAAAAGAAACGAATAATGGTTCGATTTGATTGTTTTAATCGCGATATAGGAGATGAAGTTGCAAATCAAATCAAACAGTATACATTAAAAAAAATCACTCAATTTGGTCAGATTCAGTTCCAAATCGCGGTTCGACGATCTGAATTGCCACTTCTAATCTGAATTCAATTAGGGTCCGATCACGAATCTAACATTACCATATATCACATATATCACCAACATCATTAATATCACTAATATCATCAATATCACACTTAAATATCATCCAATATCATATATCAATATCAAACACTTTCCATCTATTAC
>JAOTQG010107566.1:0-13803 GCA_025631175.1 Iris virginica
CCCCCCCCCCCCCCCCCCCCCCCCCCCCCCCCCCCCCCCCCCCCCCCCCCCCCCCCCCCCCCCCCCCCCCCCACCCCTGCCCTAACATAGCTCCGCCCCTGTAGGGGTGGACATTGATCATGGACATGGGAGATGCATGTTGGAGCAAATTATTAATTACCATCATGCGTACCGAGGAGGCGAGGGTACTGTCCGGGACTCCGGGTCCCGCCTAGAATCGATATGTAGTAGGAGTATTCCAGAAACTGACAAGCGTTGGAAACGTTAGCAAACAATAACAAGGAAATTGGAAAATAATAATAATGTCTAATTAACAATGTCTCATGAGATGATCAAATTATATATTGCACTACCTTTAGAGAGTCTTAAGAGAATGTCTTTTTCACTATTTTCCACGACAACAAAAAGAAAAAAACGCAATATATCCGCGAAATAAATTGAGATTTTTTGTCTCATTTAATATCTCATATCTTGTTCTATAATTTTTAAAAATTGACATATATACCAAAATTTTAAGGTTATATTTTAGACAGTTGAGATACAATTTTAAAAAAATATGAGAGAAAGTGAAACACTAGGTGGGACAAAAAATATAAACTTTTAAGAAATGAGAGTAGTTTTTTGCATTCAAAACAAGTACCCTAAGCATTTCTTTTATATTCGGTAGTATTTCTAGATTAATATACATTTCAGAAAAGTAAACTTGGATACAGTAGCAACTTTATTGCTGCATTCAATCGAAATATAGGGAAAAGAGGACACACATCCAAATGTTCTTTTTAAAAAAAAAAAAAATTATTTGGATGCAATAGCAACGTAGTAGTTATAACATTGATACTACATCTTTGATATTTTTTTTTTTACTTTTTTATTTTCATGATGATTCTTATTTTAAAAGAAATATAATAACAATTTTTTTTTTCAAACAAATCTCAATTATTATAAATAATGAGATATGAAAAGTTAAATCAGACGGTGAAAAAAATAATAACGTCGTTCACACCTAACACAATTATAATATTATTCTCAATTATTTAATAAATTACGTTTACACATAATTTAATCTCAATCGTATTTATTTTTTTCTAATCTAGTGGAGTGATGTAATCACCTTAAATAGTAAAAGTACTATAAAATATTATTTTTAAAATATATATTTTATTTCATTTTAATTGTTCATAATAACGACATATTTTGAACGAAAAATGTTACGTTTACGATAATTAAAACCAAATGGAGCAAGTATAAAACATACCTTATTTTTAATCATACCAATGAATATAATTTCTTGTACATTAATAAAAATAATATTTAAAAACATAAAAATACCTAGGGGAGTAATATATTTAGGATTCGCTATTTTTTGAACTCATGACTCGTTTAATTCTAACCTCTTACGATCATTAATTTCATCGACTTGTCAAAAGTTCCTCGTTGGATTCTCTTGACCACTTCTTTTTCATAGTATATCAGATTTCCCATTTATTTGGAGGGCCAATATCATTCAAGAAATCGGAAAAACAAGTTAATATTAGTAGAAGAAGGGTTGGAAATGGAAAAGGAAAAGGAAAAAGAAAAAGAAAAAGAGAAATAAAGGGGAGAAGGGAGATGAGAGGGAAGAGAGTCGGTCGTGAACAGTTTTCTTCATTCCTCTCTTTAGGGTTTGATGATCCTGATTTCATGGGTTTGAAAATCCTAAAGATGATGGAATTCCGCTTCCTCTCCCCTTCATCTACTCATCTCTTCTCCATTTCTCCTGTTTTGATCTTCCATGCATCCAGCATTCTCCTAATTCAACCCACTTCTCGGTTTTGAGGTTCGTTCGATTTCTATTGCATTTGCAGACTTGATTTCAGATGCTACATTATTGTCTCGTTTGGACATCTGGGTGTGTGTTTCTTCTTATATTACTTGCAATAAATTGTTAATCTTGTGATGTGAAGTTAAGGGCCAGACATGGGCTGTGATCACGTAGAAAGGCTATGCATTGTGTTAGTTTTTTTGTGTTCTGTTGTTGTGGTTGGTAGTGTCACAAATCCCAATGATTTCAGGGTTCTGAATGATTTTAGAAATGGGTTGGATAACCAAGAGCTGCTCAAATGGCCTTCTAAAGGAGATGATCCATGTGGGCCTCCCATGTGGCCTCATGTGTTCTGTTCTGGTGGTCGAGTAACCCAGATTCAGGTTCGGGGTTTGGGTCTTAAAGGTCCTCTCCCGCAAAATCTGAACCAGCTCAGTAAACTCCAGAATGTGGGTCTTCAGGGGAACCAGTTTAATGGGAATTTGCCCAGTTTTAGCGGGTTGTCAGAATTGCAGTTTGCTTACTTGGATAACAATCAGTTTGATACTATTCCTTCCGATTTCTTTCACGGACTTACTAGTGTGTGCGTGCTTGCGTTGGATAAGAATCCGTTTAATGCGACTACAGGGTGGTCTATACCTGATGAGTTACAAGAATCCGCTAATTTGGCTAATTTTTCGTGTTCTGGTTGCAATTTGGTTGGACCATTACCGGAGTTTTTTGGGAGGTTGTCGTCTCTCACGGCATTGAAACTTTCCTATAACAGTTTAAGCGGTGAATTACCTTCAAGTTTCCATGGCTCACCATTGCAGTTTCTGTGGTTGAATGATCAAGAAAGTGGTGGATTGACTGGCTCAATTGATGTGATCGGATCAATGACGGGGCTTACACAGGCATGGCTTCATGGAAATAGTTTTACTGGTACAATTCCCGATAGCATCGGAGATCTAACTTCTTTGAAACAGCTAAATCTTAATGGGAATAAACTGGTTGGCCAAATTCCTCCAGGGTTGGCGAATTTGAATCTAGATGTACTGGATTTGAATAATAATTTGCTAATGGGTCCTATCCCAAAATTCAAAGCCAGTAAAGCTACTTATTCTTCTAATTCTTTCTGTCAACCAGACCCTGGTGATCAATGTGCTCCTGAGGTCAGAGCTCTATTAAATTTTCTTCAGGCTGTGGGTTTTCCACCATTTCTTGCTTCTAAGTGGACTGGTAATGATCCGTGTAAAGGGTCATGGTGGGGAATTACTTGCAATCCTCAATCCCAAGTTTCTATTATAAACTTGCAGAAAATGAATCTCAATGGTACCCTGAGTCCTTCACTTGTAAACTTAGGTTCACTGCTCGAGATTCACCTAGGAGGAAACAACTTAACTGGTATGATCCCCTCTAATTTAACGCAATTGAGTTCCTTGAGGATACTGGATTTAAGTGGAAACAACTTTTTGCCTCCAATACCAAAATTTCGTGATGGTGTAAAAGTCATCACAGATGATAATCCCCAATTGACTGGTGATCCAACCAAGGGTAATAGTCCTGCAAATAACAGTCCATCACCAACAGACCAATCAGGAGGTACTCCGCAAGGACAAGCATCAGATGGCTCACAGGGATCTGAAGGTTCAGACTCCAATTCACGTAGTTTCTTCCAAGAGCAGTCGGATAAAAAAAACAAAAAAATTCTCATTATAGTGGTGGCATCTGCATCTGCAATTATGATTCTTCTTGGAGTACTATATTTAATATTTTTCTTTAAGAGGAGAAAATATTCTAAGAACGGTCCTGTTGGCGGCGCGGTGCACCCTCGGCATCCATCTGGTCCTGATAACTTGCTTAAAATTGTGGTGGCGAAAAACAAGCCTGGAAGCACTCCAAAAGGAGTTTCGGAAAATAGATTAAGTAATGGAATGGAGAATGCCCATGTACCTGAGGATGGAGACTTTACCATTTCGGTGAAGGTTCTTCGTAGTGTCACCAATAATTTTGCCACTGTAAATGAGCTTGGGCGTGGAGGTTTCGGGGCAGTTTATAAAGGAGAATTTGATGATGGGACCAAAGTAGCAGTAAAGAGGATGGAGTCTGGGGTGATAACTAACAAAGGCCTGGATGAGTTTCAGGCAGAAATAGCTGTTCTTTCTAAGGTCAGGCACCGTCATCTCGTGTCTCTTTTGGGCTACTCAATTGAAGAAAATGAGAAGCTTTTGGTTTACGAGTATATGCCGCAAGGAGCTTTAAGTATGCATCTCTTCTGTTGGAAAAAACTCAATTTGGAGCCTCTATCATGGACAAAAAGACTCATCATAGCTTTAGATGTAGCCAGAGGGATGGAGTATCTTCACAATCTTGCGCACCAAAGCTTTATACACAGAGATCTGAAATCTTCAAATATTCTTCTTGGTGATGATTTTAGGGCCAAAATTGCAGATTTTGGATTAGTAAAACTCGCACCTGATAGGGAGAGGTCAGTCGCAACCCGGCTTGCTGGAACTTTTGGATACCTTGCACCAGAATATGCAGGTGAGAAACTTCATGTTCTTTAATATGTTCTCATATTTATAGTATAGTTACTTTCAGATTGTACATATTTTAGCATAAGTAACCTACTATATACGAATCTATCAACTCATTCAGTGTTTGACAAAGTAGCAAGAAAATATGAAATAACCTATATTCTTTTGAGCTTATGTTTTTCATCCTCAATTGGTTAAAATAAAAAATCCACATCTTTTGAAACAACACATCACCAATATCAAGTTTTACCCACCTATTTTTGGATTACAATGTGTAATGTTCTAATATACATTTAATGAATCCATCTTCAACAAAATTCTTTTGAGACTAACATTCCCATTATATAGGGTCCACCATCAGACTCCAGGTAGCATTTGTATCTCTAGTATATCATAATATGGAACTTCCCATTTGAATAGACTTACAGAAGTTTTCTACCCTATTTTGGTTGTGAATATAAAATTTTTGAGCTACAGTTATTAGAAACATAATGTCTCTATGTTGTGTTTTGAGTGCTTGCACTTTCTCCATCATGTCCTGATGTGAATTGAGGATGCAAAGACTTACACGTTCAATTCTGCTCCCTTGCTCGTTGTCCTATACTTTTTCCATGTTCTGTGTTAGGGGATGAGCTTGGATAGGAGTTTGTTATTTTCCCTGAAGATCTTTTTGCAAGCTGAGACCTAAGAGCATGAATGTGATGATGTATCTGAGCTTCACATTGACTATAATGAAGACATTGATAAACAACCTTGTTGACAAATTATTACCAACGGTTTTTAGATTTTATATAAATGGTTTACATGGTTTAATGGTTACAGTAAATGCAGTGTAACCATGATGTTATCCCGGTCCTTTGTTTTGTTGAACTCCTCTTTGTGGCTCATACAATGTTCTAACACATTCTAATTTCTGTGTTACCCAGTGACAGGGAAGATCACTACTAAAGCTGATGTGTTCAGCTTTGGGGTGGTGCTGATGGAACTTGTGACAGGACTAATGGCACTTGATGAGCACCGTTCCGAGGAAAGCCGGTACTTGGCTGAGTGGTTTTGGCAAATCAAGTCAAACAAAGAGAAGCTAATTTCTGCCATTGATCCAACTCTTGATATGGAGGATGAGATTTTAGATAGCATTTGCACTGTAGCTGAATTAGCTGGCCATTGTACTTCTAGAGATCCAAGCCATAGGCCTGATATGGGTCATGCGGTGAATGTTCTTGTCTCACTTGTGGAGAAGTGGACCCCAGTTAAAGAAGAAACAGAGGATTATTCTGGCATGGACATGTTACCACTGCCCCAGATGCTTAAGGACTGGCAAGAAGAAAGCGCAGACTATAGTGGTACAAGTCTCCAGGACAGTAAAGAAAGTATTCCAGCCAGGCCAACTGGATTGGCTCAATCCTTTAATTCTTCTGATGCTCGATGATGAGTTAAGGTACTTCCAAGCCTTCCAATTTGTTCTTCTGAACATAGCAGCATGAAGATACAGAATTACGGCAACTCTTCAGTTCTGAGCTATGATTGTGGTTTAATATTGACATGAAGATATGTAGAGAAACATTGATGCCTACATTCCCAGTTTTATTGTTATTATTATGTATTTCCTTGTTCAAAACAATTTTATGTCAATTTTACTATATGATTGAATGATATATTATATTGTAATCATTTTCGGGCATCTGAAGTATATCCAATAATATATCAAGCAGATAAGTTGCAGAAATACACAAGGGGTCCAGAGGGTGTAAAAGTATGGTTCTAAGCTGTATGATGAGCATTTCGCACGGTTCTGTATTTGGACCATCGCCAAATTTAACTCCAAATGGCAACTTAATTGATATCATACTTGTTGGTTTAAAAATTTTGATTTATGTTATAAAAATATCATAGTCAAGAAAAATTGATAAATTGTGCAAAATTAGTTTAAGTAATAAAAACCCATTAACAAAACTTAAAGCTTGACATGAAAAATTCAATTGGTATATTGTGTGCTTGGACATTCCTAGCCATGAATGCCCATTTTATTCATAAATGTACAAAAAATTTATGAATTATGTACATAATATGAATATAAAATACACATGAGTTATTTGATTATCATATTCATAATTATCATGTACATTTCATATTCATATTAAGTACATAATTTATAAATTTTATATACATTTATGAAAAAATGGACATTCCTTGCTAGAAATGCCTAGCCACACGATATAATTTGCGTGAAAAATTTAACAAGATTGAATGTTTAGAAATACAAAAATGCATGATTGCAATAAATATCTTCTCCGCCTTAAAATTACCACAAAAATTATATTTCTTTCATTTCATTTTAAGTGTTCATGTTAGCACATGTTGTAAGGAAAAATGTCGCTTTTAGTACACTTAAAATGAAGGGAGGGAGTAATATTTACCGTAAGGCTACGTTAATAAGCTTCACGAAAAAAATCACGAGGTCGCGTAAAAGTGTTCTTGACTGATGTATTTTTTTTTAATATCGATCTATTTGAAAAATTGAAAAGTTTTTTCATTTATAATGAAAAGTACAAGTGGTTTTATTTTAATTATTTATTAGTAAAATAAATAAAAATATAGTTGCCTAGCCAAAAAATTTCCTCCAATAATTACTACTACCATATAATTTTTCTAAAAACCCACTAATTATTATTTTACATAAATATTAATTGTCCACCGTGGAACAAAATTAATTCTTCAAAAAATTATTAATTAATAGAAACTAATAACTTATTAATTTTTTTTATATATTATATGTGAACTTGTAATTACAGGAGAACTCCCTTCTTTCTTCCATGTCCGAAAATAAAAATTATTTTAGGGTGGCCGTAGCGGTTATGTTCTTCAAAAAAACGGTTAGTTTAAGCAATGAGCCTTCCAGCGTTAACAACCATCAACAAACCAACACTTCCTCTTCAATCTCACCCAACCCTAACCCTAACCCTAACCCAACGCGGCTTTCCAAACTCTACTAAGAACCTCCAAGTTACCAATAACCGTCCCAACAAAAACCATTTGAGGCAATCCATCAGTAAATCCAATACTACTTTTGACCGAACAATCTCATGGACCTCGTTGATATCCCAAAAATGTCGGTCCGGCCATCTCGCCGATGCTGCTGCAGTGTTCACCCGAATGAGGATGGCCGGTGTCGAACCCAATCACGTTACTTTCATTACACTTCTCTCCTGTTGTGCCCAATTTCCGTCGCACGCGATTACATTCGGGGCTTGCCTTCATGCTTTGGTCCGTAAATTGGGGATGGATACTTGTAATGTCAAGGTTGGCACGGTGATTGTGGATATGTATTGCAAGTTTGGTCGCGTAGATTTGGCGAGTGTCTGTTTTAGGGAGATTGGGGAAAAGAATAGGGTTACTTGGAATACTATGATTAATGGGTGCATGAGAAATGGGGAGTTTGAGAAAGCAGTAAAGGTGTTCGATGAAATGCTTGATAGAGATGTTGTTTCTTACACAGCTTTGATTGATGGTTTCATCAAGAGTGGTCAGTTTGATGTTGGTTTGGAATGGTTTCAAGAAATGCAGCTGGCTAATGTTGAACCCGATCCTGTTACCATCGTGTCTGTGCTTTCTGCATGTGCCAATTTAGGAGCACTTGGTCTAGGCTTATGGGTACATCGATTTGTGTTAAAAAAGGATTTCAGGGCTAATGTTCGGGTGAATAATTCATTGATAGACATGTATTCTAGATGCGGATGTATTGACTTTGCGCTTGAAATATTTAAGAGCATGCCTAAGCGAAATAATGTCTCGTGGAACATGATTATTGTGGGGTTTGCGCTAAATGGGAATCCGCAGGAGGCTCTTGAATATTTCTACTTGATGCAAGAGGATGGGTTTGAGCCAGATGGAGTGAGTTTCACTGGGGCTTTATCTGCTTGTAGCCATACTGGCATGGTTGACGAAGGGTTGAAGCTCTTTGAGACGATGAAGGCAGTTCATAGAATCTCCCCAAGAATTGAGCATTATGGATGTATAGTAGATCTCTATAGTCGTGCGGGAATGCTGGAGAATGCCTTAAACACCATAGAAAGTATGCCGATGACTCCAAATGAAGTTATACTGGGTTCACTGCTAGCTGCATGCAGGACTGCAGCAGACATTGAATTAGCAGAAAAGTTGACGACTTATATTTGTGAGGTGAATCCTGATGGCGATTCAAGTTATGTGCTCCTGTCAAATTTATTTGCTGCTGAAGGTAATTGGTATAACGCAAGCAGCGTGAGGAGGACAATGAAGGATCGCGGACTACGGAAGAAAACAGGAGTCAGCTCAATTGAAGTTGACGGTGTAGTCCACAAATTTGTGGCTGGTGATCAATCCCACGCAGATACGCAGTATGTTTACACAATGTTAGAGATCCTTTCTCTTGAGCTTAAGATCTATGGATACATTCCAGAAACAAATGGAGGTGAACTCTATGAATTTGACTGATTATCTCAACGTTTCTATATATCTATGGGACCAATATAATAGGAGACCTCCGATCAAATATCAAATTCTAAGTTAAATGAGTTAGGCAGTGTATAGTACGTACAATTTGAATTGAAAGGCAATTTGTGATAAAGTTGTCAGTTGCATGCTTTCAGTATTTGGGAAACCAGTATATCAAGTCAAGATTTAGTGCTTGAAAAATGTCCACAGACTCGTTCATGAAAACTGAGCACTTGAAAACTGCTCAACAGTGCAGCTATTGAAAATACATCAGCGTCAGAACAAAGTAATCCCTTAAGCATTACACATGAGGCCTATCTATAGTGTTATGAAATAAGAGAAATGGGGCGCCACTGAAAAACTTCTGAGCTTTTTTCTGCTTCCCATATTGCCCCCAGTATGCCTCAAGATTTACAGTCATCGGATGAATTGTCGTTGGAGCTCAGTCACAAGGTTTCTCCTGCTTCATCACTTCAACAACTCGTCCTGCTCACACGCACGCAACACTTACTTCTTGCTTGACTAACCTCCTTCTCTTCCTCTTCCTCCCCTCTCTCTCCTTGAAGGCTGATCTCATCTTCTCTCAAACTTCACTTGTTATCCATTGATCACTTACGAGGATTATGCACTGATCTTTACTTAAGGAGGATTTGTTTCTCAACTTCCTCCAGTTGATCGACTTTCATTTCAAGTTCGGACATAAACTTAGGTCAGTTTAATTTAGTTTCTTAAGTTTCTGAAATTATTTTGTTTTTCTTCGTTTACTTCCAAACTTTAAACTCAAATTCTCACTTAGTTCTATGTGTTTTTCTTTTAATTTTAAGCTTTTCTTCTTCTGAGTTTTCAATTTTATTGGAAATTTGTGTTTCTTTGTGAAAATTTTGGCAGAATCATGAGAGGAAACATTGGCCAACCATTTGGTATGATTTTGGCTATTCGAGGCTTCTTAATTATTTCCCCCCATGCTTTCATGCCTTTTTTCCCAACTTTCTTTAGTTTAATTATTTTCTAATTTTTTTGCAACTGCTGCAGTGCTCCTCCTTTCACACTGAATTAGGTTATTGATTTCTCTCCCCACTTTGATTTATTATTGTTTGACTTGTGATTCATTGATAATTTATCTTTCTTAGTTTTCTAGACTTATTTAAGCATCTGATTTTTGCACATATTTTTCTTGTATGTTTTATCTAATTTAATTCATGTTGATATTTGTATTTGCTAGTAGTGTGTCGACCAAAAGACATGAAAAGTACTGTATCTCTTGTAGTAAACTTGGAAATTTATTGTTGTAAAGAATAAAGCCGCCTAAGTTTACTAGCTTGATATAAATTCGGTTATTGATCTTTTAATTTAACGAAAATTGAATTTCACATATTTATGTACTATTAACTTAGTTCATAAAAGGAGATTCACCTTACCGCTCCAATTTAATGGGATAGCAAAATGTAAAGTTTGAAATATTTAAAGATATATATGTTAATTGTTTACCTTTATGTTTAAAATTACCGTAAAAATATATGTTGAAAACTTTGAATTTGGCTCGCCTTATTCTGTGTAAAGTTTCTCTTGAATATATGGTTGGTAATTTAGAAGAACTTTGAATAGATAAAGTCTGGCTCAGAATTCCTTAAACTATGGGGATATCTTCTTAAAGATACTTGTTCCAAATCACAAAAGGGAAACACTAAGTTCGGAATAAACTGTTGCCATTATATTTCAAAGTATATGATAATTTGACCATAAGATTTAGATTGTCAACATATAAAATCTTGAGCTTATGTGTCAAGAATAACCTTTCGTGATGCTAAGTTCTTTGATGATGTGTTTTTCATAAAATTTGGATTATTAAAGATTTGGTACCTATATTTGATTCATATCTTGATCATATAGAAGGATGACAAATGTGGGGGTCAAATCCAATTAGTTCTAACCTTAAAAATTAGAATTTAGGAGGAGCATGATTTTGAATTGCTAAGGATTATGGAAAATAATTGAATTATTTTCATTATCTAGGGAGATCCTAAACCTTCTAAAGTGATGGTTTCTTTTGAAGCTAAGCACAAAAAAGATGTTATTAAGAGTTAAACAACTTACAATATCATTAACGAGACATGGAAATTTATAAAACTCTCTCCTAATTGACACTACGATATGATTGAATAAAATCTTTTATGAGATATAAAGATGTGGTGTAACCGTATACTATTTCAAGTGCTAGTTTGATTGTAATTGTGTTGTCGCAAATTTGAATAATAGCTTAAATATGTTCTTGGTTTTTGTTATGACTACTATCAATATGCTTACAGTATTGGCCGAGTTTATGAGATCATATAATCCATTGAATGTGGATATAGATGTTATTTATTCTGTCATGGTGGTATGAAAGAATAAGTAATATATACGTATCAGTCAGAGTAAAATAACGTGAATTTGCTAATAGGTAAGTTTCCTTTTCAGGCGTTAGGAAACTCATATGCATTGTGATAAAATGTTTTTGAAACATATTTTTCTGTTTTGGCTTTGTTATAAATAAATTAATAAAGTGTATGTCCTGCAAACTTGACGGTGATAAGTATTGTCTTGTTCATATACGCTTCGTATACATTTAATTGAAATTGAGATAGTGAGAACTCAAAATATACATACTTTTATTTTCATTAATTAGATAAAATAATTATATTGTAATTGGTGAACCTTCGTTAAATATTGTTTAAGAGTAAAAAAAAAGGAAAGAAAAGAAGTTGGAAGGATTATAAGGTGATTTGTCAAGAAGCCTTGATGTGGGATCCATTTGTTCTTTAACTATGATGTACCTTAGAAATTAGGATTAAATTTGTTAAAATTTGGCGTTGAAGAGCAAATGTGGGCTTTTGATTGGGCTGAAAGAGACCGAACAAATTATTTTTTAGGGTTTGATTGACTTTTGCTATAAATAGTGTTTTCTTCTTTAGTGGCTGGTCACAAAACCGAGAATGTGAAAGGGACCTTGATGACCCATTTACTCTCCTAATTAGAGAAGGATCAGAATGGAACACAATGACAGTGGAACAATATTTTGCAAAATTGGAAGCATATGAGCTTGAGAGGAAATGATTAAAGCTCCGTCAACATCCATTTCCAATATACACCAATCTATTGCTTTACATTTATGAGAAAACACCATGCCCTCCCTGCCAGAGCTCTACACACAACACGAAGTTGATCAAATGAAGAATCTCTCTCTCAAAGCCTCAGAAACCCCATTGCCAAAGCTGTTCACTCAACAGGAAGTAGATGCAATGCTGTTAAATGCATCACAAAAAACTTCCACTTCACTATCACATGATCCCATGTTAAACACAGCTGCATATTCCAGTCTTATGTCCATGGCTGTAGGAAATGCCGTTGATGCTCAAAGAAGAAGATTCAAATCTAGATCAAGAATTGTATGTAGTGATGTTCACACATTTGTACACTAAATGATTTAATTTTTACACTGACATATAACCTTATCCTGCTACAGCTGGTAACTGCTGCAACAGGGACATAAGTTGTTGCCATCCTGGTATTAAAGTCCTTTCTGTTTTCACCTTTTCAAACTGATAAATAATGTAATACTCCATGCATCCCAAAAGGAGTGTCAAACTTTAATGATCATGAACAAAATTTGACTCATTTTTTAGAGTGGGTGTACAAAGTAAGATACATCATTCTGATCTACTTTGTTTCTCTTTGACTAGTAGTTTCCAGTTGGATGAATGAGTAGCATTAATTGACTTCTATTTTTCTGTAACTGTATGTTTCCGTAAGGCAGTTGAGATTTGTTTAAGCTCTTCATTTGGAGGTTTATGCATGTTATATATGAAATGAATGTTCACTTTACACATCTTTTGTGCATGCTCTGCAAAGTGCAAACTATTTAAATTGTTTGTACAGTTTCTGTAATTGAATATTGTTTCTTCTGCTAATTTCTTGTGCCTAATCTTCATGTAACATTTGCTTATAGGGGACTATGTAGACTTGAGTCTGATGAACTGTGTGATGATGCCAGAGGAGTAGCTGCTCTATGCAAGCCTTAAAACACAAACATGCTATCAGAAAATTTGACTGGAGAAACATCATTTCGTAGGGATCTCGAGGCTTTAAGTGTGTCAAAACGTCTTGTCAGAAGTGTCTGCCAAAAGTTGAAATGAAAGAGCCATGGAGGCGAAGCGGAAGGGGAGTTTCTTCGAAATGTCTTAATCTGTATGGTCAGGGTGGAGGTTGCAAAGTTGGAGCAGCGACAACTGAAGAGTTTGGCGAACTGGATTATCGAAGACAGGCAAGTGCCTGTGAAGAAGGGAAGGGGTGCATGACAATATGTGGAGCCGAGGAAACCACAATAGATTGCTTCTCATATGGGATGGAAGATAAATTTTGGAAGAAAAGTAACAGGAAGGTCTTGGAACTAGAAGAATCACAACGAACAGTAGCATGCGTGCGTTCCTTCCTGATGACATTCATGTGTTTAGTGAGACTTCCGCTGACCAGTCTCATGACTGCCCGCCTAGTTTGCCGAAAATGAAGAACTCTGCCAATACCACCTTGTTTCATGCAGATGAGGAGCGAAGGTCTTTATCAGAGTCCATGGTATTTTCTGTTTGGCATTGTTAGGGGTGGTTATTGCTCCAGGGAGATGCATGCTTTGGATGTCTCTGTAAATGGCATAAAATAGATTCTGAAGTTTTGAAAGGGTGGTTCTTATTTTCTGAAGCCAGCATCCATTATGGTGTTCATATTGTTGGCGGTTGCTCTAGCTTGACACGCTTTGGCAAGGTAGATAGGAGCTCCTTTAAGACGCACAAAGGAGTATTGGTTTTTAGCCCCTTAACTAATGGCACAAGGTTGCTTCCATGAAACAGGCAAGATCATCACCTATTTTAGGAGTTAAGTAAACTCATATTCCTTTATCATTAGAAATCAGCTTAATCGACAAGACAGGCGTTTCCTCAGGACGCGTGTTGGCGGGGTGTCAGATGTTTACGAGGATACTCA
>JAOTQG010107567.1:0-12445 GCA_025631175.1 Iris virginica
AATATGTGGCGAATTTCGATGGTGCTTAGATTTCAAACCTTAAGAGAGAGAGAGAGAGAGAGAGAGAGAGAGAGAGACGTGGTTGCTAGTGTTTTCTGGTTGGCTATTGAGCTGGGTCTGAACTATGGGACTGAGACACGGCCCGGACTCTCGCCGGGGGCAGCAGTGGACTGAAGAAAGGGAAGTAAAAGCAAACTGTAACTTCGCTTCTATAGATCATTTTCTTGCAACCACATGACATGAGGTTAGCATTGCTGATAGTTTGGGAGCTCTGGTTATTTGCATAGATATGATATTGGATGAAAACTTTCTTCTTTGCATTGCTATGTACATTTGAATACTCATATTTCTTCCCTTTCATTTTCATGCTATTTTTGAGATTAATAGTTTCCTCGTGTTCTTTATACTAAACTGTGTTAGAAGAATATTAATTTTTTAGTATTAAGAGCTAAACTTTGCAAATTTTTCTTTTGAAACATGTGCTTAGTTTTGCATCAGTGGAGTTTTTAACCCCATGAAAATCTCACCTCGTACATGGCCACAAACTTCTAATCTCATTCCTAATTGAGCATCAAAATTTGTGATGATTATTGCAAAATGTTGACCATAGACCAACTGAAACCATGGGGCAATCATTCGAACAGTTGCAGTTAATTTAGACTATTTAGCAGCCATGGAATTTGGTGCTTGGTTCTTTTAGGGGGAACTTGCTGCTGCTTTTATTTTGTTTAGTCTGTACATAGGTGAGTAGTCTATGTTTGTTTTTCTTTCTATTGGTCTCTATGCTTCTTAGTAAAACATCTGCTCGTAATGATTCTGTTTGGTGTATATCTGATGTCTTGGTTGTCTTAAAAAAAAGGCTTCAAACTTGAGATTCAATCAAGAAGCTTCAAGAACCCAAGAAAGAGAAAATAATACTCTTTTCATCCGTTCTTAAGTGTCAATTATTCTATTTTGAGGTGTTTGAAAATAATTGTCCTAATTGGAAAATTTCTTTTTTTTCTACATGTCTGTCCCATTCCACAAGAGGGTCGCAAAAGGAATTAGAGGATTGAATGGTAGAAAAGGTGAAGCTAGGATCAGCAGATTCCATGATTTGGTTCTTTCCGAATTCTCTCTCTGCTTCCAGCATATGAAAGGGGGGAACAAGTGTGTTGTCCACAAAATACATTGTTCAACTCAATCTAGTGTTTATATTTTATGTCTATTTATATATGCAGATTCTTGGGTGACCGGGGGTTTGCATCCACCACAATTTCATAATTTGGTAATGTTGATTATTATGGCTGGAGGTTGCTACCATCTTTTCTTCAAAACATGCCTGATCTTGTCATCTTCTTTTTTGCAGATGTAGTATAGTTTTATTTAGAAAATGTCAGCTATTTCCAGTATTTGAAGCCCTACTTTTCGTCTTCTTGATAGGGACCTGTACCTCAACACTTTTTACTACCGGATCCTTTTGAATTCAGTTGGAATCCACCGGTCAATGTGCCTGCTTGTTTGGCTTGCAATTTGAAAACAATAAGAATTAATGGCTTTTTTCTGGGATGACAAAGATACGAAACAGATTGTTGAAGTTTCCCAAGGGTTCACCTTCTTGTCAGTTCACTATTACTGAATAGAGGTAATCCAACATCCCCTCTAGTTGTAGGCAATTAGTCATTTCTTCCAAAATGCTCCCAATTTTTAAAAAGTCTTTTTGAGGGTAAACATGTTAAAATGTGTTGGTATCAAAAACACATTTTCCAGTACACCAAATTTGTTTTTGGGGGCAGCCTTACCTTCCAAAACTATAAAAATTGAGGCAGCTTGGGAAGAAAAATAATATAAAACGTCACAGCTTTCTCTATTCTTGAAGCTTAACACACACTACTAGAGGGGATATTAGCTTAACACACACACACAAACATAATATAAAACGTGTTACACTTCACAGCTTTCTCTATTCTTGAAGCTTTAAGTGATTTGTGATGATTGCTAGATTTCAGAACTTGGAATAGGCAGGGGTGGAGTTTCTGGTAATGATAAGTGTAAGCTACTTCATTTCTTCTACTGCAGCTAGTGTTTTCGATTCACTATTGAGCTGGGTCCGATGAGTGGGAAGTAAAGGCAAACCGTAACTTCAAATAATATAATGATCATTAATCTTTTCTTGCAACCGCTTGAAGTTACCAATGCTTATAGTCTAGGAGCTCTTGTTATTTGCATAGACATATGAAATATTGGTGAAAACATTATTCTCCTAATAATTGTGCTATTTTGATTTTTCTGTTTCGCTTATGTTTTATACTATACTGTGTTAGCCAACTAATCTTTTTACTAACTACTAAACTTTGCCAAACTTTATCCATGTGGTTAGTTTAGAATCGGTGGAGGTTTTAACCTCATAACAATTTCACCTCATACGTCAGCATGAAATACTACTCCGTTCGTCCCAATATGGCGTCAAAATTTGGTCATGGTTACCAGAAAACATAAACAAAATTTAATAAATTAAACCATACAGGCTCTAAGTTTTACTCATGGAGGCCTAGAATAGAAGCCAGAAGAAATAACAGTATGGCCTGAAAAGCAATTAACCCCATTAGAAACTAGCAAAACTAAAATTTAGCATTCAAAGCGAGGTCGTGTGGAAATTAATCTAAAATTTTGATTTTTTTTGACGTTTAGGCTAAGAAGTCTTTGGCGCATTGTAAGGATAACTTCTTAACATAATAGACATTTGTCCAATAGCACTTGCTATCAAGTATCAACCCTTATCCCTTAAAACTCGCTAATTAGGCATGTAATATAACCTATTGTCAACTTCAGTTGATAAACTTCAAAATCAAGAATGAATCTTCAATAATAGGTAAGTGAAATAAAGCCATTGAAATTATGTTTGGCTTCAAGTCTAAGCATACTTCAAATTCTGTATGTAGGCCAAGGAAATATTAATCATAACTGTTCAAGTACGATTTGGGTAAATTGAAAACCGTTACTCCTTATCATTTTCCTTCACAAATTATGAGGACATTGAAATCCAGATTAGGAATGCTTCTATATCTATAGGATCGTTTGTAGCCACGTTTATGCGCCGCTCGAGTCAGTAGTGAAATAGCACAACCCTACTTGTTATACCATTTGGTAAATTGAAAACTGTTGGCCCCACACATTTTGTGTAACCGTATCATTTTCCTTATTTTCCTTCACAAATTATGAGGGCCTTAAAACCCAGATGCGGAATGTTTCTACATTTATATAATCGTTTATAACAAGTAGGATTGTGTTATTTTCACTATTGCCTCAAGCGGCGGATGAAAGGAATGACTACAAACTCATCTTATGAGCGCCGATGCAACAGCAGAAAGCTGCAGAAGGAATCATCGGTTGAAAATGAAGATAGGATCAGCAAGCTCCCTAATGCTGTTCTTTCTCGGATTCTCTGTATGCTTCCTCAAAAGCAAGCGGAGAGAACCTCTGTTTTGTCAACCAGGTGGAGGTACCTTTGGGCTCTTAACCCCATTCTTAAATTTGTGATGCCTGATTGCAAAACTCTTACTGAAGTTAAATTTTTTATGGATTTTGTGGAAAGAATGATGGATTTTCGAAATGGTTTGCAAATTGAGCAATTCCATTTTGATTGCTTGGAAAATTGTGATTATGAGCGTGTTTCAGCCTTGATTTGTACTGTTTTAAAGTGTGATGTTCAATTTCTCAATCTTCATTTGCGTGGAGAACATGAAAAGGGGATAGCGCTGCCACCATCCCTTTTCGTGAATTATGAATCACTTGTTGAATTGACGTTGTGCGAGTATGTTGTGGTAGATGTCCCTGCCAATGTCCATTTTCCTACTCTTAAGATTCTTGAGCTCCGACTGGTTACTTATTCAAATGATGGCTCAATTGGTAATCTTGTTTCTGGATGCCCTATGCTTGAAGAATTGTATGTTGAAAGGCGCTTGCGGGTGATGGGTGATAATATAGTGACATTTAGCATTTCATCAATCTCACTTAAACTGTTGGATTTAGTCTTTTCATTTGCAGAAGAGTTTCATGAATGTGATGGATACCAATGCAAGTACCAAACTCTTATAAATGCCCCCAATATTGAAACTCTGTCCTTAAGGGATCGTATATCGGCAGAATATACCATAAACAGTACTCTGCCAAATCTTGTTAAAGCTCATGTTGATGTTGAGAGGAGCTGTGGAACTCCGTGCAACATTGTAGCTTATAGTGAGAATGTTTTGGAAGTTATTGAATGCATCTCTGCTGCAAAGTCTTTGTTTGTGTCAGGAGCCGCTTTAATGGTAAGAGACTTAGCCATGATTCTTTCATTATAAATTCATGTTTTTTTACCATCTTTGTTTTGATTTTCTTGGAACTGCATATATAGTCTAATATTTACTTGTTCAAGTAAAAAGTATAGAAACTCTTATCAAGGAACTGGGATTGGAATTGAAAGTATAATTTGAAATCTTCCAATTCAAACTACAATGTTTGGAATTGAATTGCTAAACATAGCATTATAATATGCCGTAGTTATTTTGCATTACTTCAGTAGTTTTACATTTACTATTCACTTATTCCTATCTGTACAGACTGTTTGAATGTGTTTTATCAACGGAGAAAACAATTCTGCTTTTACTAGCAGCATTAACTACTCAATGACTATCTATCACCCCTTTCTTCCCTTTTTCCTTTCTGACTTGGTTTTGTGCTATATGTAATGCAGGCTCTTGGCCTCACTTTTGTTGAAAATCTACCTTCCTTCCGTAATGTGGTGAAATTATCTGTTGGTTTTGATGAAATATTTGGCTGGAGGGTGTTGCCATCTCTTCTTGAAAACATGCCTAATCTTGAAGTGCTTGTGTTTCCATATGTAAGTGTAATCTTTTTGGATATTTACATCATCTTAGAAGGTAATATTTCCAATGGATTCTATTTAGACACTATTTGAAGCTTTTGCTTCTTTTGATCAGGGACTGGTACCTTTTGGCTATCCCAAAAATGCTTCCCCTCTGTTCAGCTTGAACTTTGAAGAATATGTGCCTTCTTGCTTTGTCTCAAGCCTACAGAAGATAAAAATAAATCACTTTTACGGCAAGACCAAAGAGGAATTGAAGCTTATCAAGTTTATGCTGAAGAATGCGCAAGTGCTGACTACTGTGAAGATAGACTCTTCTATTAGAATTTCTCCAGAGATTCTGCAAAAGTTGACAAAATTTTCAAAGGGCTCAAGGACTCTTCAGCATATTCAAATCTCCGGAGAGAGTTACTAGTCAATGTATTGAATCTTTTTTATGTGAGTCAGTCTTGGGGTGCGAATGCAGAAAGGTGATCATTTTATAGCGAAGTTGTTCTTTGTAATAAAGCAATTTTTCTTCCGAGAAAAGTTGTTGCTTCAAAACCAAGTGGAATTTACTTTCGAGAAATGAATCAACTTTGATTCCAAGTATTATTCATTTTTTGAGGATGGCATATGCATAATTATATTTACAAAAATCTTTGAAGTTCTAGTGATCAACTTTATTTACAAACTATGAAAGGAGCTATACTTTGAATGCCTCATTCCAACTAAACCTGCCAAAGTTTGTATATGAAAATGTTGTGCCAAAAAAAATTTTTTTTTTTGGTTGGAGCAGTTAGCTTGGCACAATGGATAGGCAAAGAGACAAAGAATGACATCAATTTCTGTATTTTTTGTGTTATTACAGTTGCATGGTTCATGTGACATTTACTTTTGTTGTCATTTTCTCTATTCTCTCCAACTAAAATGAGAGTTGTATACTCCCTCCTTCGATCCCAAAATTAATGTTTGAGTCCGAATTTTTTGTTCCATTTGATGTTTTAATTCTTATCATCTTTCAAAAATTTCATTTCAACCATTTAAAAAATGGTCCTTAAATTTTAAATTTTAGTATGTATCAGTTTTTAAAAGCCATGAGACAGAAGATGAGACATCAAACGAAACATGAAATCTTAATTCTTAATATTTCAACTCAAAATGGATTGTGACATTTCCAAATCAACTGTTTTTAGCAATTTAATCCAATAAGCAAATCTTAAAGGTGGCTGACTAATGCAGAAAGCAGTCAAATGTTATGAAAATTTTGCCTGATTCATATTATGGTAATACCTAAAGTAAATAATTTTTTGCTGTCAAAATGAGATGTATAAAACCAGCGATCAAAGATGCTATTTAATATTGCAAGATTTTCGCAATTCAAAGATATGAGCATAACATAATCCCAACCAATGATTTATTTCTTTTTCTAGCACTAAGAGGGCAAATAAGATAGGAACCAATTAATTGTTTCAACAACAAAAAAAAAAACAGAAAAAGAAAATTGTTATATGAATATTATGAAAATTTGATAAGATATACTGAATCAGTTTGAGATTCTAAAATCGGCTCATTGGGATTTTAACACAGAGTGAATGGACTATAGGACTGAGTAACATCACACATTATTCCAAAAGAAATTGTAGAGGACAATTATGTTAAGCTTATTTTAACATAATTTTAAATTAAAGGCCTCTTGCACACCCCCTTGAACGAAAAACACACAACTACTAATTTTGAAAAATTAACCTCTAGCATTTTTAGATATGTGTTAAAGAAAATTATATTCGACAATGCTTAATACTCATCATTCCGTTTTATTTTAAATGTCCTGAAAGCACAGCGTTCGCTCACGACATGTCACTATCATAAACTCTAACAATAAAACAGAGAGAAACCTAGCCGAGTTGGCGCACATCCCTTATCACCGATGAAACTAGATATAAATTAGGGCACAAACAAGAAAGCAAAATCAAACCCGTAAATTGAGATCAAGAAAAAATGTCTCTTCTCTCTCGACGAATAGATACTACTAACCCTAATACCGCTCGATCACGGTGGGGTTTTTCGATCTCGTAGTTGTCTGTTTAGCGTTGATCCTCATAAGAACTTCCAAAATGTAGCCTAAATGAAAAATTTATAGGGCCTAAAATGGAGTTGAAAACCCGTAGGCTCTCACGTAAACAGTTATGTGCAACCCGCGTTCCATGTGTGACCGTGTCCCATGACCGGCACTTAAATGAAGATGCTCGGTGGGAGTTATACTTCACCGCATTTGATATTGCTTTTCGGGCCACTGTGTGAACTTATACACACCTTTAGGGGTCTCGGCCCCTAGTGCCGATCGGCGATCAGATGATCGGCACAAACATTTTTTAAAACCCATTAGTTGACCTCATATCCCCTAATCTATCGCAATTCGGCCGATGGGCCCACGCCTCCTCTTGGCAAACCTCAATTCCGGCTTACATGTTCTAAAACCGGGCATTCATTTCATTAATCTTTTTTCCTTGTCAATCATATATGTCTGCTATAAAAGTGCTCCATATATTTTAGTTGCGTGCACTCCTAAGAAAACCTTCTTCAAATCCAACTTTCAACTGCAATAGAAAAAAAATCAGTGAGTGAAAGCCCCAGTAAATCTTCCTGACTGAATAAAAGGAAAGAGACCTAGCTAGCACATCATCTCACTTCCTTTCGTTGCAAGAACACAGCTTTCTTATCTAAAAGAGGTATATACTCCATTCCTGAAGCATAAGCTTTCTGCTGATTTAATTTCATGTTTATTGTTTTTTGTCGAGTAGATTTCTCACTTTCCGAAAGAAAAAAAAATGATGTCAATCCAGAAGCCAATTCTAGTTCGATTTCGATTTGATGAAAACCTAGATGCTTAACTCTCTAGATTTGAATTCCATATGTATAACTGTGAAAGAGAAAAATCTACTTGTATATTTTGAATTAAATTTGTCAAATCCAGATGCTAAATAATTTCTTAACTTTGAATTTGCCTGAACTAACCAAGAATCGGGATTTTCGATCGGTCTCAAATGGTATCTCATCTCCTATCACATAGCTTATAAAAATGATAAATATCCTAAAATTTAGAGTTTAATATTTTATGATCATCTTTTAAACGGATCAGATGTGATTTCAGAAAGATGGACAGAAAATAAGACATCATTTGGCCAGAAGATCCGGACTCACTAGCCAGAGGCCAAATCTAGCTCGATTCCTTGCATTCAAGGTGCTACGAATGAAGTTTAATGAAAATCACAATTTAAGGTCCGCGATCTGCATTCGTAAATTTTTATTTATTTTACAGGAGAAAAACAAAATTCATTTTCATGATTCAATGCATTTAAATTTTAAAGTGTGTTTCAATAGAAAGCCCCATTAATTAATTCCGATTTTTCTTGGTAATAAATTGACTTCCAATTTCCTTAAATTAATTTCAAACTAAATCTCAATTGCTGTTCTTTCTCAGGCTAAATTAAAAGAGACATAATTCAAAGCATGGACATCCCACAAGGCAAGGTTCAAAAACTAGCTAGTGGACTGAAAGGTGGGAAAAATGAAGATTGGATCAGCAAAATGCCCGATTCAGTTCTATGCAAACTTCTGTCTCTTCTACCGGTAGACGAGGCGGTGAGAACGAGCGTTTTGTCCACCAAATGGAGGTACATTTGGGCCCTTACGCCCACTCTTCATTTTGTAATGCCTCGTTGCAGTGATCGTCTCACAGTGCAACGATATATGAACTTTGTGGATGGGATTGTGGCTCTACGCAACGGTATACATATTCAGAATTTCAGGTTTCGTGGTGCAAGAAATTGTGATTATAGTCGTATTTATGAATTAATGTGTAATGTCGTAAAGTGTAATGTTCAAGTGCTTGATATTCAAGTTTTGGAGCCACGACGGAAGGGGTTGAAGCTGCCTCTGAATGATTTAACGAACTACAGAGCGCTCATGGAACTAAAGTTGAGTAGGTACATCCTAGTAGATGTGCCTGCTCGTGTTTGTTTCCCAAGTCTCAAGACTCTTGAGCTTAGATCCGTTAACTATTCAGGTGAAGCATCGGTTGGCAATCTTTTCTCTGGGTGTCCCGTTCTAGAAGAATTACTCGTTGAAAGATGCTTAAAATTGGCATTGGACAACATAGAAGCGTTTAACGTTTCAGTGACTTCGCTTAAGAAACTGACGTTAATATTTGGGCTAGAATCACATCGTTGCTTTGGAAATGATTGCAAATTCAGCCTCCGGATTTATACTCCAAACCTCGAATACCTACATGTTACTGATCATATCTCGACAAACTTCTTGGTGACTAGCAATCTCTTCAATCTTGTTGAAGCATATGTCGACGTTAAAAACACGTGTAGAATGTGGAATGGTTGGTATAACCTCCGCGTATCTAGACTTATTGCCACCACCTTCAATGTGAAGTCGCTATCATTATCCGGAGCCACTCTAAGGGTACGACAACGTTGTTTTTTTTTTCTTCTTTCTCAGTATAGATTTTTTGCCTATATGTTATCATGATCACAGACTCACTTATATGTTTTACATACATATATATGCAGTCTCTTGGGCATGCTTTTCACCATAATCTACCGCAGTTTGTTGACTTGGTATACTTGTCACTCGGTGTTGATGAAAACAACGGCTGGGTTTTGCTACCAACTTTTCTCGACAGAATGCCAAATCTTGAAGAGCTCGTTTTTGCAGACGTAAGTTTAAATCTTTTGCAGATGCCAAATCTTGAGGAGCTCGTTTTTGCAAATGTTAATATTTATAGTTTTTTGCCTTTGTTTTTTAATTTCTTGATCAGGGTCTCGGATGCTGGTGGGTATTTGAAGATCTGCAGTTTCCGTTCAACTTTAATTGGAATCCAGGGCAGAACGTGCCTTATTGTTTGACGTTCAATCTGAAAAGAGTTAAAATTAATGGTCTCTCAGTTGGATCAAACGAAGAACTGAAGTTGATCGAGTATCTGCTAGAGAAGGCAAGATACTTGAGCACGATGACAATCAGTCGCTTCAAGGCTAAACCCAAAATTCGAAACAGATTGTTGAAGTTTCCGAAGGCCTCCCGATCCTGTGAAATTATCATCTCCTGAGATTGTACATTGTATCATGTACAAAATTTATTACTCCCTCCGTTACAAAACGAGTGTCACCTATTTCCTATTTGGTTTTTCAGCACCTAGTACATGCTCATTCAATTTTACTGTCTCTAGTTTGTACTTGCGCACACAATTTTGATATTAAACCCAAAACAGAGATGAAATATCGACTAGAAAATTTCTTATCGGCAAAAAAATGGCCTTATTTACTAATCATACAAGACCACAGGAAGTCCAGAGCGCCAGATTACACCTACCTTGGCGATTTTTTATTATAATTCTAGTATTTACAATAACCATTTAATCCCTTTTTGAATATTAATTGTACCTTTTTCAAATATTTATTAATAGTTATAGCTCTTAAAAGATACTGTTATTACATACTAAAAAGTCAGTTCAAATATTAAATCTAATAACAAAATTAAACTTAATAATTTTTATTAAAAGTGGATTTTTAATTTCTTTTAAAACCTACACACACACACAAACACACATACGTCTGAATTCATTGTTGAGGTTTGTTTGGTAAGCAAAAATACAAATTTTTGTTGGCCCATTTAAGTGAGTGGGAAATTGTTTGGTAAAAAAGTTTCAAATTTTAGTTGGCCATTTAATGAAATGAGTGAATGAAAATGGTTTGGTGTAAAATAAAACAAAAGAATGGGAGAAAATAAAGAGAAAAGAGTCGCAAAATGACGCTAGTATTTGGTGTAGGCAAAAAACATGGAAATGAGACATCGCTCTTGTCTTGGCTTTGCCTAATTACTGAGTATTGCAAAGGTTCGTTTTGACCGTAGCTTTGTAGTCGTTAAATTATTTTCTTCGTTCCAAAATAAGTTTTGATGCATTTTGGAAATACCTTCGTAGACAAGCTTGAGTTTGAGTCGACCGAAATAATTTTGGTGAAACTATTGAATAAATACTATCACGTATTTAAAAAACCATTTTTTATGCTAAGAAAAGTTTTCTTAATGTAATATTAATTAAAGCCTCTTGCACATTTCTTAAAATGAAAAAGAAACACACCATAACTAATTTGAAGAATCAATCTCTAGCAATCAGTAAAATGTGCTTAAACAATAATGAAAATTTGCATTTCATTTTAGACAGAAAAATATATTTAACAAGGAGAAAGACTTCAACAGCTTGAGCCCACCTAGCATAATTTTTTCCATTTGCTTGTTAAATATCGCCTCTTAAATTTTTCACATATGCATCAATTTAACGAAAATGTCCTCCTAAATTACCATCCCTAATTTTCCAGCTGTAATTTTGACATGCACTCAAATGCTTTCTTTTTATCAGCATTATTATCGCTAACATCCTATGGCTTTCATATGGGTAGAAAAAAGTGTATTGCTATGCATACGAAGGAGCAGCTATGCGCCAATTTGGGGGTTCAAATTTGGAATGGAGAAGGTTTTTATCTCGGTCTTCCAATGACAGAGGATCGAGCCAAAACTTCTGCTCTGGGCTTTAATAAAGAAAGGGTGTGGTCAAAGTTAAATGGTTGGAGCAAATCAAAACTCTCTAGACAGGAAGAGAAATTCTTTTGAAAACAGTAGCCCAAGCTGTCCCTAACTATTTAATGAGTGTCTTTAGAATATCAAATGGTCTGTGTGATAAATTGGAGAACCTTATGAATTCTTATTGGTGGGGTGATTCAGAGTCAACAAAAAAGATTTATTGGGCATCATGGAAGAATATGTGTGCTCCAAAAAACTTCGGTGAGATGAGCTTTCGAAGATTAAAGGAGTTTAATTTGGCTTATCATCGGCAAAGTTGGCGCATGTTAACACAACCCGAGTCATTACTGGCTAGAGTGTACAAGCATCGGTATTTCCCTCACTGTTCTTTGTTGGATGCACAACCGTCTAAAATACAAAGTTGCATTTGGAGTGGTATAATTGAAACCATTCCATTGTTGCGTGCAGGTTGTAGAAAAAAGATAGGTCGAGGTGATTCTACTCGTATAATGAGGGATGCTTCGATCCCTAAGCCAGGGTTGCCACATCCGTCAGTTTGTCGAGTTGATAGTTTATCTGATGTTACTATTGACGCTTTGTTTCTTCCGCTTACAAGGTAATGGAATGTGAACCTTGTCAAGTCAAGATTTCTCTCGTCTGAAGCCGAGGCAATACTGAGCTTATCAATTGGGAGAGCTGCTAATAATAATGGGTGGTACTGGTGTTTGGAAAAAAAGGGTCTCTTCACAGTTATATCTGCATATCACTACCTCTGTGATACCTATTACCAAAGTTTGAATAAGAGCTGTTTGTGGAATCAGATATGGCAGATTTGTATGCCGGTGTAGACACCCATTTTTGGTACCCTTTTTTATTTCATTTTGTTCTTAGAAAATTGAATGTTACATTTCTTGCACTTTTATTTAAACAACTTACTAGTCTAGTTATAGCATATCACACATCAAAAGGTTGCATTGGACATGCCTAGGTGCATCTCACATTTTGGTACCACTTGCCAACATTTTT
>JAOTQG010107578.1:0-12443 GCA_025631175.1 Iris virginica
GTTCTCAATTGAATAACTACCTTATATATACATATATATATATATATATATATGAATATATATTGAAAATATTCTACCATTGGTTGGGACTTGGGAGTCAGTACACTAAAAGCTTAGAGCATTTATAATGTTAACTTTTCCCCAACTTTTATACGAATATATTTAGTATATTCTTCATGAATTATAAAATTAATCCACAATTGTAACATTATTGTCCAACAAGAAAAAATGAATGATCTATGACACAAAGTCATGAAGAAAAGAGAAGAAAATGTACAAAAAAAATAGGAGGGAAAAATACCCGATTTTTGTTATGAATGATGAATAAAATATTTAAAGTTATAACTATGGATGAGGATGATGTGGAAGATGGAAAAAATAATGTGGATGACAGAGAATATTTATGATCGAAGTCATAATTGTAGATGCTCTTATGATATATATATATATATATATATATATTAGTGTAAATCCATGCTCGAGGATAAAACATACTATTAAAAAAATCATGTATTTTTTATATATTTTTTCATTCTTACCTTTTTTAATTCAAAATTTTATATTTAAAATTTATTATAAATTTAATCTTAATATATATGTCCCATAGAAAATAAATGAGCTTAGTCAAAAACCCTATCAATTCATACTTCCACAACATTAGGTCCCACATAAATTTTTTTACTGATAAATTTATCTAACCCCTAATGGGCAATTGTTATATGGAGTGTCTAGGCATTTCTTGCTCATGGAGTGCCTTAATGCAAATAGACGTTATAAAATATGCATATAACATAATTAGTAGTGCACATAAATATAATATGTGCATAATTTATAACTGTTATGTGCATTATGGCACTCCTAGCACGGAGTGCCTAAGCACTCCATATAATTTTCACCTAATGGGAAGGACGGTAGTTTGTCCTCTCTCTCTCTCTCTCTCCGTGTTGTACTCGTTGTGATTCACATTGGCCATGACAGAGTTTATCTGATTAATAGGGATCGTCGGATTAAAAGCTAATGAACAATAAAAATTAGGCATTTTTATACTATAAATATATACGAAGGTGTAAATATAACTTTTCTCCGTCCTTAAGTTGTGTGGCTCGCAATACTAATTAATATCAATTTATAAGTACTAATGACTATCACTTGGTTGAAGAAGCACAAAATTATATTTTCACTATTACAAAATGAATGTTAATTTATCATGATTCAATTAGGTCGTTTTATTAATTATTGATTGAAATTTTATTTTAAAAAATAAATTTATAAGAAAATATTTTTTATAATTCATCTATTATTCTCAAAATAACTAGAATTATTATCAGAACTTAAAATATGATAAATATGTTAGAAGTACTCATTTTATAAAAAAATATGTTAAAACTTTTTCAACAAGAAAAATGGTTATTCATTTTATGTCCATAAACAAGGGATTTATTATTTTTTTTTGAAATGTAGATTAATTATAAACGAGCAATAAAGCTCTAAAATTTGAGTAATGCTACAGCAACCGCAAAAAGCAACCGGAAAATCAACCGCACGCATTACGGATTTGTACCTTTACACCAAGGTACAAGTCCGCAATGCGTGCGATTGATTTTGCCGTTGCTTTTTGCGGTTGGTTAAGTGTTTTCCCTAAAATTTTACACGTTAAATTAAAGTTGGGGAGAGTCTGTCCCGTACGATTTGCCACACATCATCGAATTCGTGGATGATGTTACTCCTGTGAATGGGATGGGATGGGACACACAGGAAATTGGATAGTACTTTTTACTGGGGAAAAACATCACTGTTACGGGAAAAAATGATAGGGACAACTTCGTAAATGGTCCCTAAACTTTTTCGAAATCTGCTATTCGTCCCTAAACTTATAGAACCCATAATTTTGGGCCAAATTTGCGAAATTGGGCCAAATCGAAGCCCACCGTTAACGGGCCGTTAATGAAATCTGTTAAGTCGCATGTGTTAATCACGTGCCCTCGTATCCAATGGCAAAAAAGGAAACTAACACAAAATACTTTCTTCTTCCTTGGGTTCATTTTCATGAATCTGGGAATTTTAGATCTGGTAAGAAACAAATTGCTTGCATAAAGGAATGGAAAAGTTGCCATATCGATAAACAAACGAAGGCACTGAATCTCTTTCACTTTTCATTTGTTCTCTATCTCTTCCCCATATCGATTTCGAGGTCAGATTCAGTTCACAAACGGATTTTTCTGGCGATCCCCTTCTTCCGGCTTAGTAATGAAGATTTTTCTGGCTTTGTTCTTGGTTTGCCGGATCGATTTTTTCGGCTTGATTGTTAATCCATTGTTAAGTTTTATTCCTAATCTCCTGTTCTTGTTTAGTCGGATCAATTTTCAGATCTGATCCAACAGAACTAAATATTTGAAAGTAGAAGTTCCAGTAGTCTGACGGAGATGGAGACTTACACAAAATATCGGAATGACCCATTCCGATTGACGGCGTAACTCACAGTAGTCTACCGGAGATGGAGACCTACAAATCGTTCTTCATTAATCTGAGTTGTTAACAACCAATAGTGTAATTTCTCCTGAAGTGTAATTTCTTTGATTAATTAATTAGACAACCAATAGTGGATTTGCACTTTAAGATTTTAATTTCTTGAAGATCGTTAATCCACCCATGTAATTAAATATAGCTGAAGGTGGTGGTTTGGAATCCAAATGAGATTGAGAAATTGGTATTTTAAATCTCAGATCTGGGACGAAAGTGGGTGAGAGATATGAGAGTATATATGTGTACGAGTGTTTGAGAGAGAGACAAAGAACGATGATGAAGGTGACAGAGAGTGCGCCAGTCGACAGAGAGAGGTGGTGGAGCCGGTGGACGGCGGCTGTTGGTTATGGTGGCGAGCCTCGAGTTGACGAGAATTTCAAAGGAAGATAATATATATGCTTGGAAATTATGGAAGATACACGAAGCTTGGGTTAATTTTCTTACCCCCAAGTTGCCTTGGCTTTGTTTGGTTCGTTGATATGATGGAAGGAGACTGGTCTTTGGGAAATGGTGAACCTCCATTTTAAGCGAACAAGGAGGCAAGATAATAAAACCCGGTATTCCATTTTTGCCCTCCGTCCTAAAGGCACATGATAATCACGTGCTACTTAACAGCAGCAACAGACGGCTCGTTAACGGTGGGCTTTGATTTGGCCCATTTTCGCAAACTTGGTCCAAAATTATGAATTTTATAAGTTTAGGGATGAATAGCAGATTTCGAAAAAGTTCAGGGACCATTTATGAAGTTGTCCCAAAATGATAATACTTGTTTCAAAGGGTCAAATCGTTCATTCGAAGCGCCCCTCCTAAATTGCCTCACATTTTAGAAGAGTAGATAAATCATGGTGATTCAGAGCTCGATGAGTATGAGGACGGGTCCAGATGGCCACAAGGCCTACCACATTGAATGAATAAAACCCTCACATTACGCTTGCCAGAAGTCGAACATTGGTCGTTATTCCAAATTTATTACCTGCTTTGCAACTGAACTAAGCCCGTGGAGGCGATAATACTGCTATTATTGGAAGAGTGCCCTTGAAGAGATGGAACAATGGATTCTCAGAGACCTGCTTGCTGCACGGTCTTGTCCTCCTGTCTTTTGTTCTGTTTGTTTATTTTCTTTCTGCTATACCCAGGAAAAAAAAAAAAAAATTGATCTCCAAAAAGAAAGGAACAATGGTTTTCTGTCAGACCTGGGAGATCCTACTTTTCATGTTGGATTAATCAATTATACTCCTATCAAAGCCGATTTCCTCCAGCGCTATTTTCACATCTGACCCAGTTCTGATCGAGGAAAATTTATAAATAAATGGGGAATTCTTCCCTTCCCCCAAGCCATACTTGTCATCTTGACGATGAACAACCACTCCCGAACATGCGTATCAGCGCGGATCCAACAAAGCACGAATGATTCTATTGTTTCGTTTGGAAGTAACGACAGTATGCTGTACAAGAGTGTTGCAAAACCCACGTATCACATCACATGCTGATTCGGTCTCAAAACTCTCAACCTCCAATTTATCAAGTCAGTACATGCAATGATTTCGGATGCAACTTGAAATTCTCCAATTGGAGAAAATCATGAAGTTGCCAATTCAACTCACTATAAGCCTCTCGGTTCCATTCGCCCCAGGAAAAAATTAGGCTTTTAAAACAATCATTGGTTCGATATCAAGTACATGTACATTAGCAAATATTCATCTACATTTAATTTCTCAAGACAGCCAAGGGACCTAAATTACCACCTTGGCCATACATGTCAGAGGAGGCAGTGAACAAAATGATAAATATTATGTATGCACTTCAACTAAGCAAAAGACTATACTGTTAATCAATTCACTTGTACGAGTCTATAAGAATGAACTATTTGAACACAAGTTTATTCGAATCAAAAACTTGCTAATATAACCACCATCGTTAAAAATTTGGCAACGTAACTTTGGAGCAATTTCACCCACTACCAAACAGCTCTTACAGAAGGTGATAACAATGAAGGACTTGTGCTCGTTGTAAGATTCATTGATATACTATACATAAAAATGGGGGTTGGGGGGAATTAATACTACATTATTTTCTCAAGACCAAGAGAACAAAAGAATTTTGTTCACTAACCTATAAATGGCCTCTCTTGAGAGAAGGAATGAATCGATAAAACAAAATTATATTGAGTGCAGGGTATTCCTACAGTAAACAATGGTGAACTGTACCGGAATCACCGACCTGCCAAGTACAGGTATTAGCTCAAAACACATACCTATAAACAGCATCAGCCACTCCATCTTCATCGTTGCTAAGACCAATCACATTTGCTACCGCTTTTGCTTTTTCTGACCCATTACTGAGAGCTATGCCCAAAGAAGCCAACTCAAGCATCTCGACATCATTTTCGCCATCACCAATAGCCATTATCTAATCAGCAATAATAAAAATAATAAACGTGAACATCAAATATGATTCAAAACTCTGAACCTCAAAAATAACTCAGAATAGACCCCGGATCAGTATCTAGATTCCCAGCCAAGAATTATCAAGGAAACATAAACCTTAAATTCATTATTTAAAGTATCTCTCATATGACCTTTTATCACAAAATACGGCAGTTTCTCTCTCAACGCCACTAATTACAGGAGCACTATATTCAAATCAGTCTGTCTCATGATTTCACTTCCCTTGTTCTTCACATACTTAATTCTCGCTCTTCAACAACTTGGCTATGGTACTAGTCTACTAGATGTAAATAAAAGCGTATGAAGGTAAAATATACATGTATGATGCTGGATAAGATAAATATAAACTGCAAGGTATCCTAACAAATCTACCAGAATTAAGGGATCATAATTCCTGTGGTCTTAAGCATTGGTGTGCAGAATATGATTCAAGGAAAGCTATACTAGAAAAAAATCGTTATAAGATGGAACAGTAAAACAAATGAGATAAAGGATGTGTTGGCATAGACCTCCTTTTCGGTAACACCCAAATGATCAAGCAGCATTCTTACTCCAGTTCCTTTGGAAGTTCCATTGGGTACGATCTCAAGCATATCCAGCTGTGCTTGGACCACGGAGGCACGGCCTTCAAGTGCTTCAGACCAGTATGGCCGCAGAGTACTAGCCACTCCCTCAACAGTGTCTAAGAAAAGTACCTTCTGTGAATTTGCAAAATCCATCAGAAACAAAGAAAATACACATGCTAAAAAATATCACATCGCCTACCAACTTGATAAAGAGGAAGTACCTGCATTGACCAAAAACAAAAGGCACCGTTCATACTGTCTTCCCACTGAAAATGACATATCTAACACACACACCTAAAGTAATTATTGGGCCTTCTCTCTAACAGCTTAAGCTTTTGGATGAGTTGCAAGCTCAAAATGGTAAAACAACTTTTATTTCACAAGGTCTTGGCTTTGAATCTCATGACTCTAGATTTGTTTACCCAAGTATTGTTAAAAAGCACATGTTAGCTCTTGGTACCCTGTTAGGTTTAAGATGCAAAAGGATTCATTTCTCCATGTCTGCATCTGCGCACACCTGACAGAGGGTTAAGGCGTGGTGTACAACAGTGTAAGCATTTACACTAGTTTGGTGGTTAAGGTTAGGGGACAAGGATATGCATGTGGCCAGAGGTAGGGTTGTTGGTGTCCATTATCAGATTTCTGTTGGTTAGAAAGCATCCGGGAGGCACTTGCACACTCTTGGCATTATAATTCAAACAGCAAATAAATTTGGACCGTTTTGACTCAAGTTTGAAACTTATGTATATATATAATCAAAGACGATGGGTAAGCAGAGACAATCATAAGCTTTTGGAAGAGAGGGGGGTTGGGGGGGGGGGGAGGTGGTTGGAAGTAAGGCTCACCCCTAATAAACAAGCATTTCTGCTAGAGCTTTCAAGAAAAAATAGCAAGTTCAATAACATACCTGTATGTCAGCACCAGACAAAAGGTTTTCAACCGAAGGCATGATCTCTGCCTGTCAAGTGTTCCATGTGAAAAAATAAGTGATCGACCCATCAGGCACTCCCCAGAAAGGCAATATATGAGCAAATAAAATATATTATTGAATGTGATACCTTTGGCTCATGATATACAGTGTGGAGCGAGTCCACAAGAGGGTGATCAAACAAGGTTAGGCAACGGTTCTCACTGAATGCAATTAGTGGAACTCGGTGCTTGAGAGAGTAGTCAAATGCCTACAGAACAAATAGCCATATACATGATTAATTTTTACAAGATAGATGGCCAAAACACTATAATGCCCTGTGATCGCATTTGGTTTTAGATTCTTAAGGTGTTTAAAGAGATGGAAAAGCTGCACGTTGAAGGTCAATGGGAATAAAACCTCAAACCCACATAGGAATAATTAATTGTCAATACAACTAGTACCTCTCTGCAGACATCAGTATCTAAATTTGTTCGGCAAATCTCAAGCCCTTGTCTACCATAAACAAGCAATCCCTGAAATGAATGAAATGATTGAGGGTATGATATGCTCAAAACTGAAGTTGAAACTTGGCGAAAAGCTACTGTTATAGATTCTGTTGTCTGTTTTTGTTCATTCTTGTTTTTAGGCGCCTTTCTCATTTGTGTTTAGTTGTTTGAGCGGATTCTTGGTCTGTGTCCTTTTGTGCTCTATCTCTAACAATATTCTTCTTTTATCAAACAAAATAATAAAATAATAATAATAATAATAATAATAATAATAATAATAATAACAACTGAAGAGTAATGCTAGATACACCGACACGTTCCACCGGCAAATCAACGTGTCGGTGTATAAAGTGTTTTCCATAACTGAAGCTGAGTCCAGAGTATCAAAGATCTCCGGAAAGCAGGAAATAAGTATATTTCCTGCCATTGAGTTTACTTCGGTTTTCCTGAAAGAAATTACTAGATGCTCGTACAAGGTCGACAGTGAGAATATCATGCTGCTGGGCATCTGATTCTTCAGCCTAAAATAGATTATAATCCAATGATTTCAAGTAGCAACACTGGAATATTTGACAAATTATAGGACACCGACATTCTGCGTAAATTTATGTTTAGTCGTTCGTGTAACTCAAATATTTGGAGAAAATTTTGACAGACGACAGTGTGCCCAGAAATTTTGTGCTGGCGGGTGTTGTAACTACTAACTACTTTCAAAACTACTGAAGAAGTGTTCTGTGTTGATCGGTTTCTTATCGATTTGAGTTTCATATATCCAAGGAAAGCTAGATTCTGTTGTGGATACTAAACGTATTATATACTTGTATTTGAAACATGATATCGTCTTTCATAAAATGCATAAAACAAATCTTATATCTGAGTACCCAACCCCTCGTAAAGAATAATTTGTATCTGGGTCCCAAATTACAGTTTGCCCCTCATTTGCTTTCCAAACACGAGAACTTGTGCATTTATCCACCTACCCTCCATAAGAACCTTTTAGAATCAAACAGAACTGGTTAATGTACAAACCTGTATAAAGACACCAGGGGACGACTCTGAAATAACGCCGTCTTTTCCTGCTAAATCTACCATCTTCAAAAGCTGTATAGCAGCTGGGCGAGTCTGCAAATGATGATTAAATGCACAATGGAGGATCAAGATTCAAAGTGCACAAACCAGCATACGAAAAACACAACCTTGCTGCAGCTGTGTACTATTTGTGTAGAAAAGAGGATTGTACGGATTTTTCGACAGCAGGAGCAAGACAGAAGGCAAGTACAATAAGAGATAGCTAAAGACGTGATTCAGAGTTTTTTTTTCCGGAAGAAGGAATAGAGGACTGTGAGACCTGGCGTGTAAGTAAATATTGGCTACAGATGAGTATTTTTGCAGTAAATGTAGTATGTATTTCTTTCTGTATGGATGTACTAATCTTGAGTGGTTACAATACGAATTCTAATACATAGAAACTTAGTAATAAATACTCCCTCCGTTTCATTTTAAGTGTCATGTTACTATTTGCAAACAGATTAATGCAAATCAAAATGAGTGGACACAAATGAATTAGAGGTGAATGAGTGGACACAATTCATCATTTTTTAGCATAAAAGGAAAGTGGACGCTTTTTTTGTAACTTCCCCAAATGGAATACTAGACATCTAAAACGAAATGAAGGATATAAGGAAAACTGTAACCACTAACAAGTCATTACTTACTTTTCCGGTGGCGATCACCACTTTTACTCCCCTTGATACAGCCTCTCGTAAAGCCATTGCATTTGTTGTGGAAACTAGACTTTTGCTATTAAGCAGTGTGCCTATTGTGGAAATGGAAAAAGTTTTCAAGTCTATGGAATTTGCAAAGAAGCTGAACTATATCCAACAGATCCCAAGTCAATCTCACCATCCATGTCACAGAAGATATAACGGAACTTCGGTTTGTAGAAACGAAGACTACCATCTTTCTTCCTGTCTTTTGACAATTTACATGTAAGATATCTCTGCATTCTATCATACATAACTTCAAAATGGATAATCAATGTATCCATCAATCGAGATCATCATTCATAAGCAATTACAGGATTATAAATTGGCAGGAGTTAATTACCATCTGGAGATTCTGGACTACTTGACTGAGGACATTCATCAGCTTCCACATCATATGCACTCTGAATCAATCCTTTTCCCTTCCATCCAAGATTCTTCAGTAGAAGTTCCTCCTCTTTCTCCATCTCTGCTTCAGCCTCATCACTGAGCTCATGATCAAATCCGATTAGATGAAGCAATCCATGAACCTGAGAGAAAAAAAAATTGATCCTTCAAAAATTAAAAATTAATACACCCTGACAGTGTTTCAAACAAGAGGCAGCTCACATATCTTGCTGTGTTTATACATTACACTTTGCAAATGCAAGAGTAAAATAACCTAATTTTATGCTGCACGGTGTTGCAAAAGCTATGACAAAGAAATGTATTTTTCCAAATTTTGATAATTCAGCATTAAATGAACTCTGAATCAATCTTTTCACCTCAAGGGAAGTTAGTCCCCATCCCCATCCATTTTTAGAGGAGAACTCTAATGGCTTGTTTGATATGAGGCAATGCTCATTTCAATCCATTGTCATGACAAAGCAGTTGATTTTATTCCATGATAGTTTAAATTGCATGGAATGTAATTGTGAATCATGCGTACCAAACTAGCCATAAGTACATTTATCACTTTTCAAGGGTGTCTAGAATATCCCTACGTGAAGTTTATGATTTGAGATCCAGTCCTGTGAAGCATGACCAAAGACTAAATACTAGCAGACTCTTGGAACATAAATAATTGAAAATTATGTGAGCAGAAGGAGCAGTGGTTACAAACTAGGGATAAAGAAGATTTAAAAAATTACTCCCTCAGTTTCAAAAAAGATGTCATTTTAGCCTTATGCACACGGCAAATTGTGCATGGCAAATCACTATCAATTACTCATAGTTTATTGGAAGAAGATACAAGTATATTAACGCTAAGATGGTTGGTTGGGAGAAGAAGAGAAAATACGGAAAATAATTGTAAAGTGTGGCTTGAAAACCTACAATTATTTTGGAACAACTTTTTTGAGCTAAACTGACATCTATTTAGAAATGGACGGAGAAGTATAAAATTTATGGAGAAGATAAGGTAAAATATAATAGAAAGAAACGCAAACAGCAGTAAAGAGAATATAACACATAAATAGCATTTAACCAACCAGAAGGATTCGTATCTCGTCAAGTAGAGTGTGCCCTCTCTCCTCTGCTTGTTTTGCAGCAGTCTCGACAGAAATGACGATATCACCTAGCATGAGCTGTGAGAAGGGAAGAGCATGTCAATTTGTACCCATATAGATTATTCGTTATTTGATATGCATTCAAGTCTTACAATTGGAAGCTTGAGTTCTGGAATATGTTGGGACATAGAGAGAACATCAGTGGCATGATCCTCGTCTCTCCAATCTTTGTTTAACTTGCGAATGAACTCATCGTTGCAAAGAAGTACTGATAGCTCAACGCTTTTGAAACAACCAACATCATCAATAGCAGAATCTCTTGTTTTATAGTCTGAATCTATTATACCATCAAATGCTAATTTCATGGCCTTTGGAACATTTAGACGGAGCATTTCTGCAATAGCCTGAAATGTATGGGAAAATCATCAAGAAATAAAATGCTAAGTACACCAATAACAAAGAGATTTTGCAGTCTGAAATTTACACGAGTTCAAAAATGAGCAGATCATATTTGGTTGGAAATCAGACATGCAGTATGAGTGATTGAAGGATGAGCGTTAGGGAAGATAGGGAGCTCATTTGCAAGGATATGTCGAAAAACAGATTGCAATACTTCCGGTCAACAACAAAAACGTAACTCTTATCCTCTCTTCATGAATAAGTTACTGGTTATGAATTTTAATATGCTTTATAAGGCAACTTACATGGATATCTTCCTCTATGATAAAACCATGTGTTACAAGTTAAACTGCAAGTGAATTTTCAGCTTCATTTGAAGATACTACTCCCTCCGTCCCACTTCAAGAGTTAACACTTTCCATTTTGAAGAGTAACATTTACATTTTAGGTCATCACATTTGACAAGATTACCCTTCCTTTTCACAAATAACAAACATGGGCCTCATATGTAGGGGTATTAAAGATAGTTTACATGTTTTCAACTCTATTCTTAAATCTTTGTGCCCAATCAAAGTGTAACTCTTGAAGTGGGACAAAGAGAGTACTATTTAGAAGATTAATTTCCAAGGGCGATGACAAAATGCTACGATTTCCAACAGACCAGTGAAACTAACTCTCCAAATGACTCTACAAACAACTTAAGCCGTCCAGAGGGTGCAACTTACTCCGTTCAAGGCCAAGGTTTGTCCTGTGTTTGACTGTCCATGGTACCTACCCCGTGGGTCCTCCCCAATCCACCACAGACCTATGTCTGCTAAATTGATGCAATAATCAATGCACATGCATAATTTACCTACTGAGAAGGAGACTTCAAGTGAGGAACCAGGCTCTATAATCACATGATGCAGGACTGGTGCCACCAACTCTTAAAAAGGTTTATGCTGTCAATGCAGGAGTACCCTAATCTCTTTCAAAACCGGGCTTTGAACCTCATCGAGCTCTCCATGGGCCCTCCACTCATCTTACGAATCAGCTAATTAACCAATTCCTCTTATCTAGTAATGCGTCATCACTGGTCCACTTTCAAGGGAAAGTTAACAACACACAAAAACAGTGGAATTAAAGCATAAAAGGGAAATAAAATCATTCATAGTTTTCCAGAGAGCAAAACTGTTCATTGACTATTTTCCCTAGGTTCTATAACCAATTGATGCAGGACCGGTGCCACCAATTCTTAAAAAGGCTTATGTTGTTGAGTAATGTACTTGCTTTTACAATATTAAAAAAAAAAAAAAGAAAAAAAAGAGCACTTCATTCATACTTCCATGGTATTTTTAATGCAAGACTTACTGATTGAAATTTTAAAACGTACGCAAACAAAAGTAATGTAAAGATGTATTCTTTCAGGCTTCAGCGGAAGGAATAATGTAATGATAAACTGACTATTGACTACACACATTATCTGATCTGAATAACTAGATAAGCATAGGGAGAAAGTTCAAAAGAGACCAGAACTTCAGGATCATCAGGCAATTGTTCTTCGATACCGATCGTAACATCGAGCCCTAAATCCTTCTTATCCTTCTTCTTCTTACTCCGCCCCCTGACTTTCCGAAACTCTCGCTGCGACGCCAACACCTTACCGGACACTCTCGACAAGCTCGTCCATTTCTCGCTCCGCGCGGCGCTCAGCCACCGTCCGAGGACGGAAGTGCTCGGAGACGACGAGAAGGATAGGGACTGAGAGAAAGCGTGGGGGCGGCGGAAATGCGCGAGGGCGGCGGCGGCGGCGGAAGAAGAGGGAGGGAAGACGCGCGCCGCCATGGAGGATGAGTGGGGGGT
>JAOTQG010107589.1:0-12440 GCA_025631175.1 Iris virginica
AGGTTAGTTAGCCTCATAATCCTTCTAACACCTAAAGATGCCTTAAACGGGCACTAGTTGTGCTGTGCATTCTCTGTTAATTTTCGCCTAGGGCCGTTGTTGTTGTGAGTTTTTTTTTTTTTTTTTTTGCTTGCTTGATGCTTCTTTGTGCTGTACGCACTACTCCAATTTGACTTATTGGGCTTCGACTCTATCCCAGCCATTTTTCATTCTTCACAAAGCTACCGTCCTCCAGAAAAGGTCAGCCGTTACAAGGATTGGCTCGTCTTCTGCTTCATCTCCTACGGACAGCTGCGATGATGAACTCCATGACAAGTTGAGAATGGAGGCCTTTTGCTGTGTATGGTCTAAAATTGAAACCACCATCAAGGTCCCTCCCTCTCTTTCATTGCAATGAAATTCATGATTGCTTGCATTCTGCATTATGTGGATGCATGCCTTTATAACTTTAAGTGCATCATACTCGGTATCAACCTGGAATCAACGCCGCACACCATAGATACCAAGCAGGCAAGCCAATAATTGATTCTCACAGACTATCTGCTCATTTTCCTAATCATGATCTCAGGAAGTTTTGCAAAACATCAACAGTGGTGCTTTCAGCAAGATAGATCAGTGGATTCACGAATCATTTAGTGCAATTCGTTCATGTGGTGTGCCCACTAGCAGCAAAACCACCTGCTCATACCCCATTGCTACTGATGTTACGGCTAATAAACTGTTTACTGGGCTGGTCCTCACTAGTAAGTTCCATCTTAATTCCACGTTAATCAATTTCTGTGGATATATTAAAGGGCAATGTGGATTTGATTCTGATGAATTGCTCCCTCTGCAACGATAAGGAAATAAAAAAAAGCAGGTCTATAAATAACCATCACCACTAGCTTCAGCTATTTTCCTTCAAAATTTCACCTGTGTTATAAACTTGAAGAAAGCTTGTTACTGTTATTAAATGTCAAATAAACAGTAAAAAAAACCCGGAACTGCTTAGATTTATACTATTAACATATTTGGATATCAATTATTATGATTTGCAGAAAATATGGAATTTGTTGATGATCTACAAACATTTTCAGACCTTCGTCTACATCTGAAAGCTTGTGGTTGTCACGTAGCAAGTCTCTCGTCACTAGATTTCTCGGCCAAGAATGGAATTGGCTTGTGTCTGAGAAGTTTATTAAGACAGTTCCTAACCATTAGCATAGATGTAAGTATTCTGATACAATATGTTCGGTTGAACGTGTTCCATCTGTCAGGTTCTTTCCAATTTATGCTCGTTCCCTGTTTCATTTTAGTGAACATTAGTTTCTCTCTTTAATATGTTTACTGAACAGGAAGCTGATTTATCTGTCTTAGCATCATGGTACAATGAGCTAGGGAGCATCAATCATCCAGTTGTCGTGATTATCGATGATATTGATCGGTGCTGCGGGTCTGTACTGTCAGATTTTATCCTCATGTTGAGGTATAGTAGCTCAGTTTATTTCCTAGAAGATGGTTGTTTATACCATTAGGCGTTTTAGCTTGAGGACGTTCCATTGCTGATAGCAAAATATAACAACTACACTTGTTAGATTTTTCGTCTTATTCAGACTTTGAGGCAGACTTCCTACTTATGAAGCAGATTAGTTCTACACACCATTCTCTGCACTCAAATTTGTTCTTAAGTGCAATCCAATTCAATTTGGTCTGCTTACTTTTAGATCTTGAGATGCAAATCTCTCCGCAATGGGCTGACTTCGTAATGTTGTACAGAGTAGGTCATCATGGTTCACTATGAGTCCAATGAGGTGAAGAGGGTCCTACATTCATACACTTTCCGAGTATATTTGGAAATGTCACCATCATTTTCAGTGATGAGCTGATGACTGGTGGTGGGGATGCCAATTGAGAATTGGCTCATTATGTAGCTTATTTATGCTGCCTTTGTGATGTTTGGAGTTAAGGTTCTGATTCGGCGATAGACACGGTGAAAGAAGAGTTCTATGATCAGCACGGCGATGCCAGGAATAACATGTAGGAAGGACAAATTAATTCCTAGTTAGTTTTTTTTTTTTGGTTTGATAAAAGAAGAATATCATTGATGGAGAAAGAGGGTACAAAGAAGGCGGACAAGAAGTCCACCAGAAAAACAAAAAACAACAAATGCACACAAATGACTGCGTGACAGCTCTCCAATCTCTAGACAAATCTCCCAAAGACAAACCTTGGAAAGTGCCAAAACTCCTAGTCCAAAGAGAAGACTGCAAAGTGATCTCCCACAAAAGCACAAAAGCGAACGATAACTCTCAATCTCCGAAAATCTGAGAATCCCTCTCAATCCAAATATTTCACAACAGGTTGAATACGGCACATCCCCACATCAAAGAAGCATTCCTCAATCGACTAAAACCCTAATGACTAATCATGTAGAAATCCTCCACACAGCGAGGCATAATGCATATCTCACCCTGAATCCCAAACAACATGTACCAAAGACTAGGGCAGTGCATGAATAAGTATTTTTAAAGAATTTTCTTATGCGATAAACAAGTTTGAATTGAGTTTTCAAGTATTTGTTTGTGCCGTCAAGATATCATAATCAATAATATGACTAAAAGAATGAGATAAATACATAATATTTTTACAATTTACAAATAAGTTGAAATTAGGGAGGGCCAACCATAAATTTATTAAAAATTTATTCCTTCAAAGGGAGGTAAGTGTAAGAACTTAAAAGACCGGGGAGGGGGGACATGACCCCTCTTGGTCCTAATGTGGCTCCGCCACTGATGATTGACACTTGGTCATTTGACTGCATTATACACTTGACCGGGTGGCAGCTTTAGACACTTGGTCCGTAGGCAGCCACATTTGCACTTAGTTTTGACAGAAGAGAGACATTTATCAAGAATAGGTTGGGTTGTTTAACGGGTTTGAAACACAGATTTGGTTGACTAAATGGCGTGGGATAGGAGGAAACTCATTAAAAAAAGAGTGGAGACTTGACTTATGGACTCGATTGGAGTATGGCTCCTATTTTAATTGTAGATGAAATGTGTTTTTAGTGGGTGCTCAATAATGAGGAAGATGATATTAAACCAATTAGATGTTAGTTGTAGTCATAGATATGTTGCAGTAGTTTCTAGTTAAATCTCCGTAAAGAGGAGTGCCGCAATCTTCAAGAGAAAGTCCTTGTTATTCATGTGTTTTCTTTTTCCATATTATCTTCTCTGGCCTTCTGGGGGCATTTACATGCTTAACTTTCTATCTAAGCATTAGCATCTTTTCTTATTCATTCTATCTGCGTTAACTTTAATTATCATCACATGCTCTTATTTGGTTGTTATTAAGTGAATGGGTGATTAAAATCCCAATCATCTTGCTAATTGGAGTCGCAACAACATGTGATGCCCCAAGAAACATACTTTCTTCAGATGCCCTCCTCCATCTGTCTATCTGTAAGTTTATTCTGGGATCTCCGGCTGATAGACTGGATGCAATCATTGAGGCGGTTCTTGTGAAACAGTGCTCTGGCTTCACTGTTGGCCATAATGTCGCAAATTTCTTGAGAAACTGTTTCATGAAGCATGATGGAACCTTGAGCTCTTTAACTAGAGCCTTGAAGGTGCCGTTCCTCAGTAATCCTGAATTTGGAGTTTATGGCTGCTGGATATTTGTTTGCCAATTACCTTCTAAAGTTGTTATCTTTTGTGATTGCCCTGCAGGTGGCAATTGTCCAACATTTTATTATCCAGCCATTAAGCTTCATGTCGAGAGTCTTCCTTGATGAAGAGGGCAGTCAGGTGAGATTCCCTTTCTCTAGCATTGTTTTGAAATGAGGATTTTAGTAGTTTACTAGGTAAGTTTTCGTACTCATTAGCCATTTTATTTGTAGATGCCTGGATACCTTCCCTCACACATCTGTTTCTTGCTAATATAGTGAAAACCTAAAACACTTGTCTCCATGCTATTGATTTCCAGTAGTATCCTCTAGAAATGTCAAGTTTGCTGCCTTGCTTTGTCAGGCACTTAAGTTGCACACATCTATGTTCACTTGCGCTTACGTAAAGTTTGTGAGCTACACCTCTTTAATTTCGTGGCATGGTCTACATCCCCAATAGACAACCTTAGGTTTTGATTAACTTCTCTCTTTCTCTCCAACCCTATCAAAACACATCAACACACTGTAGTAGAAGTGATCATCTATGTTGCAGGTTTCTGTATTGTCAGAAGCGTGGTCCAAGCAAGCTTTTGATCTTCCATCTTGCAGGAGGTAAATGAATACATATTAATGCTGCATGTTTCCATTAGTGTCACTGATTCTAATGGGCAACCAATGTAGTAAGGAAAACAATCTAATTTTGTATGCAAATCTGTTTCAAGGATTAAATGCGCTGAACCAAAAGGTGAAATCTGGTCTCGTAGTTTGTCACAAATGAAGAGAATTCAGAATCTCTGGAGCTCTGTGGTTTTGGTAAGATCAAAATTCTTCTCATCTTTACATGTAGGTCCTCATAGCTTCTAATTTCATTTTCATACACATAAATATCTGAAGCGTTTCTGTCTGACATGATGTCTAACACCTCCGAGGTCGCAGGATTCTGATTCCGGCCATATGGGTACACATAAATGTTAACTTCCTACTCCAGTTTTCACTGGCTCATGAATATTGCTTGAACTGCACCAAAATTCTTGCACAAACTGAGTTTCTCTCTTTTCCCATGGGTTGATCCATTCATGCAAATCCTCCACAGAGATACCCAATTTACTTGAACATCTCTGTTTCCATGAAATAGTCTTATCATCCTATGGCAACAACCAACCATATCGAATAATCTAAATGGACCAGCTCTTAGTTGAACATCCAATTCTTCTGCGATAATATTTGATATATATTTTTTTTTGATGGGAACTGCACGAAGAAATCCTTTCCGTTCATGTCCACCACTAGAATTCTTCCAACAGAACTCCACCACGTGTCTGCCCACCTTTCTAGGTAGAATACCCTATTTGGTCCCTAATCTAATGCTCTTTTTTTGTTATCGTCCGTAGCCTATTTTTTGGCCTGATCTAATACCTAATATATTCAATTTAGACCCAAATTAGTTCCTGGCCCTAGATTCTGGCTTCTTCACTCCTACGTGGATCTGATGTGAAGCTTATTTTCAGCCTAAATATCACAAATGGCATAACTGCCCTTCATTACTCACAAAATAAATAAGTGAATTACTATATTTAATTTATTAATTATAGAAAGGTGAGGATTTTTTAAAAAACAAATTCTATATTGTTGTAAAGTTCTTATTATATTATTTCTCAATTCATGTAATGGGTTTTTCTTCATCTTTTTCATCCAAGCCCAGATATAATTTCATATCGCACACCCTAACCAATAACCAAATCGGACCCTCAAAATGGCAGAGCACCCTGACGAAACCCTAGATTCTGGAACACAAAGCTCCAATGAGGCCGAGCTCTCCACCATTCTTGTTGCTCAAAGACTCGTCATTTTTACCCATTTCAGTCACTGGTCCAAGAACCTAGCAAGCTGCCAAAACCACCTGATTTGGGCACGGAGTGAGCGAAAGTGAAGGGGAGGGGAGAGAGAAGTGAGGCATGATTGATCTGCGCGAGGAGAGAGATATAGAGAGGAAAAAAGAATGATTTGTACATTCAGAGAGAGAGAGAGAGAGAGAGAGAGAGAGTTGGGGGAGGGGGCGGCGAGATGGAGGAGGCTGGACTGAAGAGTTGCTGCTGTGGGGGAATGATCGGGTGGCAGATGGCGGCGGTAGTTTGGTGGGAGGGAGAGGGAAGCCTCTCGCCTCTACCTCAAACACTCGACGCGGGCGAAGAAGTAAATAGTTGGGTCCACTGTCATTCGGTTCGTTGTCAACCTTTCTTAGTATCGGAGCTGATGGATTTGGGTGAGGGAGAAAGAAAGAGCCGAAGGACGGGTTTGCGCATGAGAGAGAGGGAGAGGGAGAGGGAGAGGGAGAGGGAGAGGGAGAGGGAGAGGGAGAGGGAGTCTAGGACTAATATCTTGAGCTAAGGGAATTGTTTGCACAGCAGGACAAATTGAAGAGGCTAGTATATGTAGATCATCTAAAATCATGCACTACAGAAAATAGTCCACCAGTCTTAGTTTATAAATGAACTAATATATCTGCATGTTATAACCAATAGTCAAAACCCAAACAATCTATGTAACATCCCCCTTCCCTACCAAACAAAAAAATGTATACACAAATCTACAATTATTTATTTTTGTTATTCCATAAGACCTTCTTAAACATATGAAGAGTTAAGCGAACCTTTCTAAAGTGGGAAAAGGAAGGGAATATAAGAGGGGGAAAGGGTTGACTGAGGGTGAAAATATATTGACTTTTGGAAATACCATTCCATTTGGCTGTAAATTATTAAATATTTATCAGCTAAATAGATTGATAATCTTTTTTTTTCCAAAGTACATATCAACACACAACTTCCCTGGATATGCCACCGGTTATAACCGTCTAAGGAGTTAAACACTGCATTTGAGTGGCCTTGATTTAGCACAAATCCAGCACCGCTTACTGGCCCATAAGATTTCTTTCAAATCCTACCGCCTAAACCTAAGGTGTCCAGAATCTCCACACATGTTTATGGCTATCAAGACCGAGAACCATTAACATTGCTTTCAGACGTTTACCCTTTTTTGCACCTAAAGCCTTTGAGGCAAACACCAACCTCAGAATAGGGAGTGAATTCCAATGGGTGAAGGGACATTATTAATGTCTCCAGGGAGAAAGGACTAGCTTCCATAGTACAACCTAAAAAGATTGATCTAGCAGGTGGGCATTTGTGGACAGCCGCATACTTTGTAAAACTCATATAGGAAGATCAAGCAGGCTTGGTACACAGTTGGATCCATCTTGAACTGACGAGTGGTATGAGGATTGTGGATGGGTTTTCATGTTTCAGAAGGTATCAGCATATCAGTAATTTAAGGAAAGCATAGTAATTCACCATTGTGGACACTACTAAAACCACAAATTGGACAACTTGACCAGGTGCTGGGATTTCTGAGAGCACAATTTATTTTTCTGTTACTACTTTTGTTAGATTTATTAATAAGCCAAGAATGCTCAACTTCTATGTTCAAAGAGATCCATGGGAGCATGCTTCAGAAACATGGCGACGCATAGACATCTATGTTGCATATAAAGTTGGTCCAAGTAACTATTTAAAGGAGGATGACAGGATGCATTAACAGGGAAAAGCAGGGCTATGTGACGCAGGAATTATATGGTTGCACCACGATAATCTACAAGAAATGTCGAATATATCCAACATTCCAACCACTTATAGCCACAATTTACCACCACCAAATTGTGTCAAGAATCAGATAAAAGGAAAGGAAAGCTAATTTCTCAAACCTTAGAGACAATCTAGGGTAGCTACCCTTACGGCCTTACCTATTACAATGCTATTACTTTAAATAAATAACTTAGTGCTGAAGGTGCGGTCTAAGTTGCATCATCTATCTAAACTTGGTCTTGAAGAAAAGCAGTCCAAGTTACCAAAATATTTTAAATACTAAAAACAAATTAAACGGAAAACAGTAAAAGTACTATTTAATATTCCCTCCGTTCCAATGTAAGTGTTCACTATTTTATTCGGGTGTTCCAAAATAAGAGGCCAACTTAATAACTTTCCCTTTATAGAGCAAAAATAAAGCATTAGAGCTACACAGTTTACTTGGACCCACTATCAGTCTCTTCCTATCCACATAATTTTAATAAAGTCAAACCTCTCCTAAAACTATGTGCCAATTCAAATAGGACACTTATTTTGAATCAGAGAGAGTAACTGATTCCTACTCATTAAAAATTGGGCTAACAATAGCTTAAAGACACCCATATTATATTCCCCTCAAATTATATTTGCATCACTATATTATATGAGATTATTGAAGGGTAGCGCTGGAGTGAAGAGTGAATTAGTAATATGCCAGGTATAGCTTGTGTTACACACTAATGGACCATAGAGAGAGATGGAGAAGAGATAGGCAAGCTAAGGTCTTAGGAAAGGACACTGCTGCATAAAAATGTACATACATGTTGCGGTTATCAATAAATGATCGGTGGGTAATTGTAGGACACTGTAGTCTATCACGTGTATGACCAAGTGCGGCCATACAACAGGGTGGTGAGTTCTTTATTGTTGGTTCATACTATCACAGATCTCCGTGTCCTTTACCTAGGCCACGCGCCTCCACATTAGTGGTCCATGCAGTAAGGTTCCTGTACTCCAGTCTCCAAAATAACAACCCTCCATGATGTCATTCACGGTTATGAGACACCGCAGTAGAAGCTACCTTTGTCATGTCCTAACAATGATAGAGTAGGCTGCGAATTGTAGGTGTGTGCACTTGGGGAGCATTGTCCCCTAGTGCAAGCCTGGGGACCTTCCAACAAGGCAATCTACAAGTCACGTACAAATAAGTATGATCCTGACACATAGCAACAGAAGAGGACAAGCCATGTATGGTGCTACCCTGCTCTAAAGACACAAAACTCACAAGCCTTATCAATGAATATTGCCTGAATAGAAAATATTAAAGTAAAACAGCATGAAATTAGGAATGGATTTACAATAGTAAACCCACTGACTAATCATAAAAAAATACGCCATACAAAAAAAGGCCGATGCCAGAAATTTTGTTGATTTTAAGAAAATCAAGGATAGAGGACACAAGGTTAAAGATAGAAATGAGGATTTTTAGCATGTTCCTTTCTCCTATCATTTTCCAGAAAATCTATGAGAACAGTTAGCTTGTAAGTGTGAAAATGGATAATGCTAACTTGCCTGTCATTTCTCAAGGCAACCAGGCTTGCAACAACATCAGCGGATAGAGCATATATTGGACCATAAGCATGGAGAAAGTACTCCTTGCCAAGCATATAACCTAGTGGTTCGTACCTGCATCAATTCAAATGATCATTATACTAGGGAGGGGGAGTTTCACTTGTTTCCAGCATCTGCAAACGTTTATTAAAATTATATATTCAACCTATTGGTACTAAAATTTCCAACTTTAACAATATAAAGTTCATGTTTGGAACACATCTTAAAACCTTTTACTTGGAAAGAGTCACTGAATAAACTTCTCTAGTGATGAACTTGTGGAATTCCAGAATTGATGCCAACCGAATATTACATACAACTGCTATTCTAGGTCTATCTGCACTCCTGGCCATCTAGGGACTAGGGCCCATAATCATCCAGAAACACACTTTGTGTGCCTCCACCTTAACATCCAAGATCTTCATACTTCCAAAAGATACATGTTTACTGTATACTTATCTTCCTACAGGCTAAAACATGCAATGGCGAAGCCAGGATTTCATCCCTAGGGGGCCCAGATTAAGTTAATATGAAAAATTCAAGAGGCCATGATAAACTAAAAAAAGACAAATATTACATTCTACAAGGGGAGGAATTGGATATCATTACAGAGCTGGGGAAAGACATGGCAACTTTGGCCCTATTCTGGCTTCGCCAGCAACATGGTTGGCTACCATATTTTCATGGTGCTTTCATCTTTTGGAGAGAGGGTAAACAACAGTGAAGTTGATCGTTTACAGCATTGACAATTAAGAGCTTTGCTGTGATTATACAAATGAAAGAGTATTTGTGCTTAACCCCATACAATCCCATATCAGAACTACTAGCCACTACTTTAGCAATGTCCCATCAATATAATCAGCTTTGAGAACCTCAAGCATCAATGATGATTCTTGTACCAACTATTCTCCACCTATATTAACTAAGTTATCACACATCAAATTAATACCAAAGTTGAGAGAGGGGGGGAGTGAATCGAAATTCTTAAAACATCACTTGTTTTAGTACATACAAGAATTCAAACATCTCCAATAAACAACTTTGCCAGGCAAGTTTTCCTTTCTTGGATGAAGTACTAGACTAGTATAGTGGAATTCACCATTTTTCTCGTTTGTTGATGCACCCACCACTTTGGAGTGGCAGATGGATCAACAAACAAGTAAGAAAGGTGACTATAATTTATATATAGAAGTTTCAACGCAACTAACCATTTGAGTTTTGGGTCAGTGAAAACAGGGCCCTTCTTCATGCATCCAAGGTATGTTTGACTGTGAGAACGCTCTTTAGCCAAAAGAAGGGACAGGCGATCTACTCGTGAAAATTAAGATTGTGAGGAGTTTAATACAAAAGTACATGAACAGTTAGAATCTAACATGTCAGCATCCACCAGTTTCATTATATGGTCACCTGGCCTCAAATATATGTCATCGTCAGCTTTAACATAAAACTCAGAATCATAGAGTGCAAACGCAGCTTTGAAGAAAGCTAACCTGCAATAGATAGAAAAGTTAGTTTTAGTCGCACACTGTGAGCACAGTTGGCTTATATGTTACTGAATCAGCACTAACGTTTTGTATGGGAGCTTACTATACTCCTCTTCGATATCCAAAAGCAAGAAATCGTCGTATTCTGCCACCTCCTTCTTGAGCTCCAACATCTTTGATTTATCACCAGTTCTGCCAATTATAAACTTGAAGGCCAAACCAGTGCCTTCTTCCAATCTGTAAATTCCATTTCACAAAATCATATGCAATCGGAAATACAAGTATATCTTAAAAGTATACATGATTTTACAAGAAAAACGAGAGAAAATGACCAATACTCATTGCCACTTAAAACACTCACAATTCATTCAAATCCACATTCAGCAATTATCAAGCCACAATGACCAGGCACGAGAACAAAACAACAAAAGCAGATTATATAGAGTTCAAACTGATGTATACCGTTGAAGGCCTCGGCGATCGGAAGGCAGCCATGTCTGGCGCAAAGATCGCCGGCGACCCGCTGATGCAAACCCTGTTTGAATCCCAACAAAACCCATAACCTTATACCTCTTCTGATCCCCATCCGAAACAATTCCATTTCCCTTTCCACCACCTTTATCCCAAACTACTGAAACCGATCTGAGCTTACTATATTTACATCTGTAACCGGAATTCTGTCTGGAGTATGCGAGAATGCCTAATAAGCCGGCGATTCCTATAAGGAGAGCGGTAAGAAGGAGAGTGGATCTGCGAGTGTAGGAGGAAGGGGAAGCGCGGGCGTGAAAGAACTTGGGCGACGAAGGCATTGCATTCAAGAATACGAAACCCTAGAAGAAATCAAAAGGGGGTTTTCAGCTTTTCTTGAAGAATATTTGGCGATTGAAATGCGCCGGGAATGGGATTAGAGTGTGCGCCTGTGTCTCAGAACACTCATGGCAGCTTAAGAAAATATTCAGAGATCAAACAATCCGATTGAATATAGGAAGTGACGGAGGTCAAATTGAAATCGGGGGAATCCCTCGCAAGAGAACGATTTGGGTTAAGCTGGTAGCCTGCTGAGGTTTTCAGAAACAGTTGAGAGGAGAGGGACTGTCTCAGGAAGGAAGGGAGGTTTCATTTGCAACTGTGACTCTGGGAGGTTTACTATTTTGGTAGTTAAACAAACAAACCAACCTCCGTTATCTTTTTTTTTTTCCCTTCTTTTAATTGTGTAGAAAATAATAAAGGAAGTAAAACAATTACTCTATTTATTTATTTGTTCGTTCTATAATAAGTGTTCACAATTTTTTTTTTTTGAATATTTTACAATAAGTATTTACTTGAATAAATATTGTTATGGTTTTTTGTTTTTCCTTGAGCAAGTGACTGCATCTCATTTGGATGGAGGTAAAAAATGAGAAAAGAAACGAAAAAAGTTATTTTGCAAATTTTTCTTATAAAATTGCATATTAGGATGAAATGGAAAAGTTTCGTAATCGCAAAAAAAAAATAAAAATCGTGTGATAAACATTTTTCGACAAATTTCAACTTACAGTTTTAATGAAATTTTGTTTTCTCAAAAAAGTTTCTTACTAAAATTTTTCGCTAATCAAACAGGCACAAAAGAATTATTTTTTAATCTTTTTTCTTTTCATTACTTCACTTCACTCCACACCATTGTTCTCGATTATCCTTTTACCGTATAACTTTTTCGTTATCCAAATAAAACTGCATATTAAGAACTCGAATTATTCGAGTCAAAGAGCCCAAATACTACAAATCGAAACTCATCCTAACCTAGAGCTTATATCAGAAGGAAATATTCTCCTGAGTGCTAGTTTTTTTTAAAAAAAATTTTGTTTAGATAATTTAGGTAAATGTTGGCTCAAAATAAACAAATAAAGTATACCCTTTTTTACAAAATTTGAAGTTCGTAATGTACCATATACTTTTGGCCGAGGCATACCCAAAATTAAAACGTTTGGGTGCGTTTGGATGAGTGATTTATTGATTTGGTTTTTAGGATTTCGTAATGATTATAGTAAAAAGTAAGAGAGAGATAGAGAGAAAAAATGTGGGACCAATGAGAGAGAAAAATCAAAAATC